>PVKM010000897.1:0-90255 GCA_004027735.1 Carollia perspicillata | reverse complement strand
AATGCCGCGATCAGCAATTTGGGAGATTTTCCCATGATTGTTCTCCGTTTCCCACCGTTTCTCACTTAAGTGATCACAGTGACCCCTGATGCTCTTTGAAAAGGAAGCTACGCCTGGGACGTACAGGGGCGACTTAACACACACAGCCGAATCCCTGTTGTTTCGGAGGTGTTCCTGTCCTCCCCAGCACCTATAAAACATAACATTCAATAGAACATCCAGTTTCAACTTTCGCCTTCAGGACCACTTCCCTCCTTAGTGAGTCATTCAGCAGGAAAGGGAAATCTGTGTTGGGGTGTGGAGTTTTCCCCTCAGATTAAAATGCTTCTGACTGCTGGCAAAATTTTTAAAAAAACAGCTTCAAGGGTAAGTTGGTTTTATTTTATTTTATGCTACCAGTAGGGGACAGTTTCAACATCAACACCAGACAAGCAAGCATGCCTCTTCTGGCTTCAGAAGTCACCCGCCCTCCTTATATAATCCATACAGCATTTCATCTCTGACAATGATTTCTGATGATGACCCGGATATCAAAATTAGGAAACAGCCAGAAATCATTTCCTTTCTTTTATGTTTTGTGTCTGTTGCCATCCCTGAGTCTTTTCATTTATCCTGGCAGAGGTCTGTCTCTTTGCCTTTAAAAGTTAAATCCACCTTCATCACACAATGTAGAAAGAAGTGAAATTAAACTGCAGTGTGTTCCAAAGGAGAAAATCTACTTTATTCATCTCTCAGCCCTACTTTAACTTACACTGACCTAATTACAGCCCACACCGGGAGAGGCGGAAGAGTTGAAGGAGCACTTCTGCCATCTAGTGGTCAGCTCCTTGAACTGTGCCCGGAGACCTCCACGTTTTCGCTTTATTTTTGAAATGTCTGGCACACGAGTGCAAATAACCTTCTCTAGTCTCTGCATGAATACTGAGGATATGTAACACATACTGTTCTGTTTCTTTGGAGATTCAACATGTAATGGTCTTCTAAAGAACTCTATTTAGAAAAGGTTGAATTAATGGCTCTTAAGATGAACCATAGCTTGAAAATTACATTAAGACTGCATGACATTACATGAAAGTTAAATTGAAAATGATAATGCAAATATTAATACCCATTAAAGCAATCTTTTTAAAATTATGCATTGAATTTAATATTTAGGGATGTTAGCACCCTCCCCACTAAATCAATTATCCTTCCTTGTAGCAACTGCCTGATGTAGCTAGCTGAATGATTTTTTTTTTCCAGCTAGCTTATTTGTTTGCTTTTGGGAGTGGTAGTGGACATTTAAGAATGCTTCGGTCTCTTTTCCAGGCTTCATTAACGAGTTATTGATCAGTGACTTGAAAGAAAAACTTGGATGAAAAATGTAGTCAGCTTTAAATCACCAATGCTAATTAAAGCCAGAGAAAAGAAGGAGAATGAAAGGCACTCACAATGCCCAAATCTCAAGGTAGCTGCTCCCCTCCACCAAAGCGTTAAGGCAGCAGCCATGAGCTCAGCCTGGCATTCTTGCCTGTATCACGGAGCAGGGAAAGGACCGGGCACCAAAGTCCTCGTGGACAGAAAACAAAGGAATAGGCTGTGTATCGAGTGGGTAATCAATTCCAGAATCATTAGGGTAAATGATGGTCAGGGTCACATTTACACTCCTTTCAACAAAGCAGTAAAGTGGTGTGATAATTTTCAGTGTTGTAGTTTATTGGGAAGCTCTTCATCCTCATGGCTCCAGATTGCTTATGATATTCAGTCTGAAGAGAAAATGAGTAAAGAATTTTCACAATTATTCATAAGGACTGTTAAGTACCTATTGCTTTTGTGGTCTTATTTAGAGCTGTGGTGATAAAAAAAAGAAGAGTACATTATTTGTGGCTTAACTAGAACTATTTAATGAAAATAAGAGTGTTACAATTGATATGGTCATTTATTTATCCAATATTTATTGGAGAGTGAAGTATGAGCAAGTTCCTGTAATAGGCAAAGGTTTACACATTACAAGCAAAAACCGATATGGTCAGGCTGTCATGGAGGTTAATTTGATTTTTTCTCTTATTATCTGCACCCTGTAGTTTAAAGTAAGAAATGATGCATAATGTATTGCACAGTACTTAAAGTTAACCCTGTCTTTTCAATTCTGCTGCCCTAAGCCAAACTTCATTTTTAGCCTGGATTATTTCTACGGCATCCTGACAGGTATGTCTATGTGCAGTTTCTCTTTGTGGCCCTCCAAAAGCGCTGAAATCTTAACCCCCATGTGAAAGCATTGGGCGATGAGACCTTTGGGAGGTGACCAGCTCATGACATTGGGGCCCTCAAGAACTGGGGTAGTGCCCTCTGAAGAAGGTCATAAGAGTTCCCGAACCCTTTTTTGGCCATGTACAAAAATACTCATACAGTGGTTGCTATTGTATTCTTTGTATTCTTTATACTCTTCCACCAAAAAGTTAGATATGGCTTAGTTACAGATTTTCTCAAGTGACCGTTTGCACAGGAATCACCACCGAATGGTCCATATTTAGGAAAGCATCTCATAACTTGCAAGGTAATTACTATTAAAGTGAGAAAACTACACAATGTAAATATTTCTTTTAAAGGAATGAGTTCAAAAAATAAATTAAAACAAATATCCTAATGGTCTTTCATTGATGAATTGATAGAGATTTAATAAAATTTGCTGTGTTAAAAGACAACATAAGTAAAAGAAATAAATTTAGACCATGCTTTATCACTCACGCAGCCCACTGTCTTTAGGAAGTCTCATTGTCACTGTCCACAATACTTAATAAAATAGAACACAATTCCAAACTAAGAAGAGGAGAATATTATGAAAGAAAAACAAACACGCAATTTTAGAAGCAATTCACAAAATATAAACAAATAATAAAAGCACAAAAGTTGCTGGGTCTAAACTATCAAGACCAAAAAAAAAAAAAAAAAGACAAAAATAGTCAATAAAATCCCAAAGAGCCAGCTTAATGAAAACCAGGCCTGCTAATATCTGGATTTGTCCCCCAAAGAATTGTGTTATGGGAGAGCCTGTTATGTAGTTTAAATAAGTTTGCCTAGAAACAGATTATTTCATGATCTTATTGCAAAATATCATGTCATTTTGGACCAGGTCTTTTACGGACTCTTACTTTAAATCATTCTGGGTTACAGCAAAGGGAGATGAAGATTTCACGAGTCTCTTAATCTTTAAAAGCAAAAGAGCTTTCCACTGAAGAAGGCAGAGCATTTGAGGACGTGACATTCCTGGTCTTCGGCCTATAAATACGTGAGATCCTCTTTTAAATCCTCCTTTCATTTAGTTAAAATCAATTTTAAACATTAGCACTGTCTTAGCTGGATGGCTTAAAACACAAACAGTCACACAAATATACACACATAACATTGAAAAAGAGGAATGAAAAAGAACATTTATTCAGTATTAAAAATTCATCAGCACATTTGAAGGATTAAAATATATTCATAAGTTGTATTAAATATTTAAAGCATAAGACTTTAAAACCAAATAAATTCATTAAAAAGTAATCTTAAATTGATGTGCTTTTTCTTTCATAAATATGCCAGGTTTAATTATCCCAATCTAAACAGTATTGAAGGTAGTGGACATTAAATCCACTATAATGTTATCTTTATGTTGTATTACCTTCATTGCTATCAATTTAATTAAAGTGTGCATTGGCAAGGCCCAAAATGACCTAATTGTTTAAACAAAGCTTTTCTTAGTCATTGCCAAGCCTAAATATTAAGCACCCCTAATGACCCTTTGTGTAATGTTTCCTATAAAATTATTCCATGGAAGTAATTTAGGAAAACCATCATTTGTACATTTTTATTGTTTTTAATCCAATAAACAATAAATTAAAATCAGTCATTTCAGAAAATATTTTTTTAGATGGATAAAGAATAATGCTCTAATTTGAAGGGTATCCAACTTTTCGGTGTTTCTGGCCCACACTGGAAGAAGAAGAATTGTCTTGGGCCATACATTAAATACACAAACGCTAAAGAAAGCTGATGAGGAGGAAAAAAAGGTTTTAAGTAGATTTATGATTTTATGTTGGGCCACATTCATCACCATCCTGGGCCACATTCTGGGCTGCAGGTTGGACACCCAAGGATTGAAGGAAATCCTATTTTCCACAGTTCTATTTAGGTTTCACATATTAATAACCAACTTTTCTCAAACTACTCTATTTGCATTCATTCGTCTTCTGTTTGATCTGTGTTGGATTAGAAACACAAAATACGATAGTGAGGCACCTTGCAGGTGAGGCCCAGACATATTTTTGTCCCTTGTGCACTCCTTGCTTACCGTTGATTCTCAAGAACTCAGTGAGCAATAAATAAATACTTATTTAATATCTGCATGTTTCTGTAAATAGTTTGAAAATGAATGAATGAAATATCACTTCCTCTGCCATTTTCAAGATGAACATTCCGCCTTAGAGATGTTAGTACTTGGTTTTAACAATTATTGGTTGGAACACTGGAGGGCCTGTTGCCAAACTGAGGACTCTTCAGTGTGACATTTTCCTCAGTGTTGGGGGACATGCTATGCGAGCAAGAACAGAGGTAGCACCGTGGGAAGTGACAATTGCTATAGAAAGACAAGACGCTTGTAAACAGTATCCTAACATGCACTTAGGCTCTTACTAAAATGAGCTGAGACAGGTAGATTATGACTGAAGTGATGGGGCGCTGGATTACTATGGTAGGTAAAGGTACCGGAGGGAAACATAGCATTTTAGATACCAGGTAAGAGGCATTTATGAAACCTGGAAACTGAATGGATACATAAGATTAGAGGGTTGAGAACTAAAAAAAAAAAAAAAAAAAAAAGATTTGCCTGGGATACCTAAAGAGCGACATCATCATTTCAATTAGCAAAAAATCGGTGACACACTGAGTATAGCAGGATGATGCCAAGCTTCAAAACACCATGTTTTGAAGACAGTGAAGATAAAATAAGTGTCTTGTGGAAATTAATTAAGAACAAGATTTCTTAAATGTTAAAACGGTAAGTTTGACAACTCAGCATTGATCTTTATCCACATTGGAGAAATGATTGAAGTACTCAGAGTGAATGAATGACTTTCTCCCTGGTCCTCAAGGATGTCGAGATCCTTATCCTTGAGACTTCACATCGCCGTGTCTCCGCACTGTTGTGCTGCAGCTGTTCCAGGCCAGGCAGGTTCACACGGGATTCAGGCGATGGAAGAGATGTGCGAAGCCGTGGAGATGTCTGACGAGCCTTTATTCTGGGGTGGGGTGATCCACCAGCCGCGAGCAGCACCGTGGAAGTCCCGCCTCCCTCATCCACTAAGTGCCCACAAAGCTGGCTGGGGGCCGACATAGACTGCCACTGGTTAAATAACAGACCTCGATTCTGCACATGCGGGCCTTAAGCACAGTTATAGAAACACGGCTAAGTTCCAGTGCCCCAGGTGTCCAGGTGCAGCGGCCTGACTCCATTTTCCCTACAAACGTTCTTGCATGTATCTCTTTAGCTGATTTTGTTTTCTTATTCAACTATCAACAGAAATATCACCTCCTCAGAGTGGTTTTTGCTAATGTTAGTACTATTAAATACGAAGCACTGCTTAATAGATGTTGTATATATTAACTCGTTTAATCCTGCTGAAAGCCCTATGAACTATGTATTATACTATTTAAGTACTTAGAGAAAATGGAGACAAAGGATACAGAATTTCTAATAATAGCTAAAAAGTGGCCAGCTTCATAAGTGAAGACAAATGAGATTTGAACCAGTCTGTCTCAATATATGCCCTCAATAATCAATCAATGTTGCCTAAGTACGTGTTAATCTTTATTGACTGTGTCTTTGAATGCGGAACACTCTGAACTCATTTTATTCATTTATTTACTAGTGCATTTTCTGCTCTTTCCAGAGATTCTGCATCCATAAGAAAAAAATCCCACAGGCCCGTGTCTTCACTGTGAGTATGGAATGGAATTAACCCGCTCCTGGCAAGCAGGGAGATTGCAAGTTGTCTTAGAGAGTATCAGTTTAGCACTCACACCCTTTCTACCACATGACTTTGCAGTCTCTCTCACTAAAGAGTTTGATGTATTTCCCTGTCTCATGGCTTTGTATTTAGCCCTGTAAGGTGTTTTGGGCAGTGGGACATTAATGGAAATAACCTGACTGAAGTCTAGAACAGCATGGAGGCAACACCTGTGTTTTCACCACGAGAACAAAATCTGGCTAATTTGCTGGTTCATAAAGCAGATCCAGCGGGGTTGAGCCTTCCCCTCCCCCACCCACCCCCAATCTGCAAACTCGCGAGTTTGGACTAAGAGCTGACTGATGCATAGAGTGGCTCCGGAAAAGGGGTACTGCCATTATAAACGCCCGAATTATCTGGCCCTGCCTTTGCAATAAGCAGCAGGCTCGGAAGAGACAGAAGAGGATGGGAAAATGTGAAGAGAACTGTTTCAGGAGGATGAGAAATTTGAGACAATTATTTTGTAGTAAAGAAATATTTGGTAATACTCTCATATGAGGTTGCTTAGAGGATTGAAATTGTACCTAATGAATTTTTGGAATTGCGTAAATTGAACTGCAAGGGAAATAGGATGTTGACAGTTTGGGCTTTACTCTTTTAGCTGCAAAAGATATAAACCGAAAGTAAGGGGTGAGCTCAAAAATAAATTGGTAAGCAAAGTTGTGAAGTCATATGCAACCCAGAACTTGCCAGGTTGGAAAATACAAATTTTCATCATCTCTACACCTGCAACCAACAAAGTATTTTCAAAGTAAGATACAGACTGGAGGGAAAGAGCCTCCCTTTAGTACTATGTTCATGGAGGCCAATAAAACATATATACACAATCCTGTCAGGTACTAAAATATATCATAAAACTAGATTATTTTGTAGCTTTATTATAATTGGTGTACAAAAAAAATTGTGCATATTTAATGCACACAGTTTGATGAGCTTGGACACAGGCATACATCCATGATACCATAGCCACAGTCAAAGTAATAAACATATCTATCACTTCCCAAAGTTTGCCTGTGTCCTTTTGCTTTTTTGTAAAACACTTAAGATATACATTCTTACACAATGTTAAGTGTACAATGCCGTGTTGTTAGCTGTATGTTCTATGCCATAGAGCAGATTTCTAGAACTTATTCATCTTATATATCTGTTAACTTTGTACCCATTAAAAGACTTCCCAACACCCTCACCCCAACCTCTGGCAATGACCAGTTTATTTTCTGCTCCTGTTAAGTTTGACTCTTGTAGATGTCACATATAAGGGAAATCAGACAGTATTTATTCTTCTGTGACTGACTTATTTCACCATAATTTCTTCCAAGTCCATCCATGTCATCACAAATGGTAAAATGTCTTTGTTTTTTAAGGATGGATAGTATTCCATTGTATGTATGTACCATATTTTTTATCCATTTGTCTGTTGATAGATTGTTAAGTTATTTCCATATCATGGCAATGAAAATAATGGTATGGTGAACAAGGGAATGCAAATATCATTTTAACATCCTGATTTCAATTCTTTTGGATACATACTCAGAAATGATATTGAGTTATTTGAAATCTATGGTATTGGTGCAAGAATGAGCTGATTAATGGAGTATATATAGGACAATAAAAAGACATACATTTGGGCAATTCCAAACACTAAATGTTTACTCTAGATGGTTGACAATCAGCAGGTGCTCTGCCACCAACAATTTGGGGAAAACTGAAAATTAAATATGGCAACAAATCTTTTGCTGCTGAGACCAGTCAACCCACAGAAATGTAAAATATAGTAACAAATTGTGGTTTAATCTACTAATTTCAGGGTGCTTTGCTACAAAGCAATAGATAACTAGAAAGAAGCTTAAATGATGCCTTTGAAAATTAAAGAAATGGAATATATTCAGGCAATGGTAAGTGTTATGAAGGAAAGAAATTAATGAGTTTAAGATATACACATTTGTTGATTGATTTAATTTTCAACAACAGTGTAATTTTACAGATAACAAAAGCCAGAACCAGGAATTTACTCCAATACACTTGGACCAGCATGAAATTACTACAAGTGGCTTATAAGTAATGTTGGGCTGCATAGCTAACTGGAAACTAATAGTACATACTCTCATTTATCAAAGGAAATGGCACATGGCATAGTCAAATGTAAAACATTCTCCATTAAAAAAAAGTATGTAGGACCTGTACTCTGAAAATTATAAGACATTGGAGAAAGAAACTGAAGAAGATACAAATAAGTAGAAGCAAATACTATGTTCATGGATAGGAAGAATTAGCATCATTAAAATTTCTATACTACCCAAAGCAATCTATAGATTCAGTGCAATTCTTAGCAAGGTACCTTAGCGAGGGGCTTATTTCATAGACCTTGAACAAATATTACAAAAATTTATATGGAAACACAGAAGACCCTGAGTAACAACAGCAATCTTGAGGGGAAAAAAATACACAAAGTTGGAAAAATCATGCTACATGATATCAAACTATAATACGAGGCCATACTAATCAAAGCAGCATGGTACTGCCTAAAACCAGACACAAAGATCAATGGAACAGAGTAGACACCCCAGAAATAAACCCACAACTTTGAAGCAATTAATAATTGACAAAGGAGGAAAAACATGCAGTGAGGTAAAGATAGTCTACTTAATAAATGGTGTTGGAAAAATTGGACACAACAAGTGAAAAAAATAGAAACTGGACCTCTTTCTTATACACAAAGATAAACTCAAAAATAGATTAAAGACTTAAACATGAGACTCAAAACCATAAAAATTTTAGAAGAAAATATAGACAATAAAATCTTGCACATTTCTTGTAGCATTATATCCTCAGACAGAGGAAACAGAAGAAAAAAATAAATAAATGTGTGAAAAACTAAAAAGATTTGTATGACAAAGGAAACCATCAACAAAATGAGAAGACAACCCACTGAATAACATAATATTTTTGCCAATGATACATCTGGAAAGGTGTTACCACTGAAAATTTTTAAGAACTTAAAAAAACTCAACACCAAAAAAACACAAACAATCCAATTAACAAATATGTACAGGATCTGAACAGATATTTCTCCAAGGAGGACATTCAGATGACCAACAGACATATGAAAACATGCTCAACATCACTGATCATCAAAGAAATGCAAACTAAACCATAATAAGATATCACCTCACACCTGTCCAAATGTCTGCCATCAATAAATTCACAAATAACAAGCATTGGCAAGGATGTAGAGAAAAGGGAACCCTCATGCATTGCTTTTGGGAATGGTACAGCCATTGGGACAGGCAGTATGGAGATAAAATAAAAAATGGAACTGACTTAAGACCCAGTGATTCCACTTTTTGGACTTTATCCAAAGAAACTTGACACATTATTTTGAAAGAATGTGCATACCCCTATGTACATTGAAGCTTTATTTACAGTAGCCATGATTTAGAAGCAGCCCAAGTGCCCTCAGTAGATGAGTGAATATAAAAGCCGTGGTACATGTATACAATGGAATATTACTCAACTGTAAAAAGGAAGAAAATCTTACCATTTGTGACAGCATGGATGGACCTGGAGAACATAATGCTAAGTAAAATAAGCCAGTCAGAGAAAGAAAAATACCACATGGTTTTACTCATATGTGGAATCTAAGGAACAAAATGAACTAATAAGCAAAATAATGACAGATTCATAGCTAGAGCATAGGCTGACAGCTGTTGATGGGGTAGGATAGGTAGGAGAGGTGGGGGGATTGAGCAAAAGAGAAATAAAAACTCATGGACAATGGCAACCACATGGTTATTGCTTGGGGAAGCAGGGTTGGAAGAGGCAGAGGAAGGTTTGAGGGGAGTAAATAAATGGAGATGGACAGAGACTCATGTTTGAGGGGATGGTGAACATTGTGTAGTGTACAAATGATGTGTTGTAGAGTTGTGTGCCTGAAACCTGTATAATTTTGTTAAGCATTATCACCCCAGTAAAATCAATAAAAAGGAAAAAAGTACCATAGTAACCATTTTATTTGTTTTTTATTGTTGTTCAATGAACATTTCCCCCCATTTCCCCCCATTGCTCTCCCTTACCCTGCCCAGTCCCCTTCTCCCACATTCAATCCTCCCCCCGCATTGTCCTTGTCCATGGGTCCTTTATATCCATGTCCCTGAACTTGACCCTACCTATTCCCATTTTAAAGTGTGCATTTCTGTGGCATTAAGTATATTCTCACTGTTGTGCTACCATCACCATCATCCACTGAAAAAGTAGGTAAAAGAAATATGCAAGTTGCCAAAATATTTATAAATAAATGTAAAAAATATGAGATTAATATGTAAGAAGTACCTAAAAAGCCATAAAAAGGGAGTAAACATCTTGATTTTAGATTGAACCATATGAATACATTTGTAATGGAAATACAAATTGAAAAGAAATATGTAACAACACATTAACTTCATAAGTATTAGTAAAATGCAAACTTAAATTATCAGTATATTTTACACTTTCATCAATAAATGAATGTTTGAAAAATTAGGTCACCTACTGGTGTCAAAAATGAGTACCTAGTATCTGCTATTGAGTACATATATAGTGACAATACTTTTTGAGTACTTTATGACATTATCATAAAACTGAACATGCTTAAACATCTTAAGATCTTAAATAACTATATTAAAGAAAATTGTCAACAATAGATGAAAAGTAAGTATATTAAAATAATAATTTCTCTTATTACAATAACAATTTAAAACAATATACATAAGGGTATCATGTAAGTGATAATCTTTAAAACATTAGTTTAGTGTAATATATACTTGTTGTGACAAATATTTTTGAAATATATATTTGAAACATTTTCAAACTTTAAAAAGATATTGCCTCATGGAAAATTCAAATAGGAAACAAATGGTAGAACTGCACTTTTGCAACATGTGTAGAGTAGGGGTGGATACAGAAACTGAAATCAAGACAGAGACAGAGACACAGTTAAAGATACAGATGGGACTCCGACATGAAAGAAAAATGACAGAACCTTCACTAAAATGTTAAGGGAATCATAATAAGCTTAGGTGGAATTTTTATAGTCAATTTTATTGAGTTACAATTTACATAAAATAAAATGTGCTTATTTTAAATGTGGTTACATGAATTTTGAGAGAGATATAAACCCATGTAACCATCCTTACCTTCAACAAGATTCCCTCCTCACCCTTCAGTCATTTTATTGAGTGTATGGAACACCATTGTTTTTTCAATCAGTTTTATTGATGTGTAATTTATATACAGTAATATACAATTATTTATAGCATAATTTAACTTGATTAAGGTCTTGATTACTGGGTTTATGTACTATAAAACACTATTATTCAATCCGTTATCAATCACAGTTTCATGGTAGAAGCCTTGAAAACTCTGTAAAGTACTATTCCTCATAAAACTCTGACAATAATAATTCAATTAAAAATTAGCAATGACATTTTATGTCATTGCTTTGTGTTTATTTATTTGGACTAAATTAATTGTTAATATGGTTGCCCAATGTTGATTTTCTAACTTCATTCTTTATTGTACACTTCATAACTTCCTCTACTCCAATGGAAAGATCTATTTATCTATCAATCTATCCTCATGCCCTGGTATGGAAATACAGACAGAGAGAGAGAATCTTGTTACTTTCTACAATTATATTCTGTTTTAATTTGGACTTTTAGTTAATAGGAGTATTTACATCATTTAATTTACAGAATTTATAAACCATACAGGAAAACTAATTCTAAGATGTCGATAAGATAAAGAGTGTAAAAATGTTAAAGATTCTTTCCTTTTCAATGTTTCTCTAATGCTTCCAAAATAACCTTTCTATAAAAGGTTTCTATAAAATTATTTTCAGTTTTTTCTTTATTATTGAAAAAGAGACATTATACTTTCAATTTAAAAAATACTCTCCTCTTCAAGTTTTACATTTCTTTAAAATTCCAGTAAAACTGAATGTGAAATTCACAGCTATGTCTTGTTGAATCAGTTCAGTTTTATTTCTTTAATAATGAATGATGATGGGTTAACAAAGCAGTGGTCCAGGGCACAGTAAGAAACTGAGATAAATAAAAAATTAATTTCTATAAAAATTTAATCCTAATGTGTAAGAGATCAGGTAATAAATTTCCTCATTTATAAAGGGGTGATGATAATAGTGCCTATTTTATAGGATTGTTATGAAGATTAAATGAGGGAATCAGAGGAGAAAAAGCAATGGTGTAAAACAGTAGCTGATATATAATGAGTCATTTAAAAGCTATATTTATTATTAGATGGCATTACTATATCACTAATACTAAATATTCTTTATTAAAAATCAAAAGACTGGTAACAGGGTAAATGGATATCAGGTATAGTGAAAATATCTTGAAATTTTAAATCTATAATATTGTATCTGAATTCTAGCTGGGTTACTTAATGGCTATGCGCTTGCTATGTGAATGTACATGAAGTGAACTATTCAGCACTGTCCAGTGTCTTTAACCATGAAATAGCAATGATGATTTTGATTATAATTCTTTATAATTTATATGAAGACTATTTTGAATTCAGTTATTTAACAAAATTTGTTATATAAAATATCTCATAATCAAAAATGTAACACACACCCATATACTTTTGTAGATGTAGGAAATATTAACATCTTGACCAGCCTATTTAAGATGTTTTTAATTTTAAAAGAAATAAACATTCACTACACAGTGCTTTCCTATAAAGAGATAAACACTACTCTGAAAATGGCCTTTATCTTCTTATTGCCATCTTCTATTGGCATTATCCATTTACTATATAAAAGGTATCATTTTGCAACTTCTAAAGATGTATAAATGACATTATTTTATATATGGATAATTAATCAAATAATTTGTTATATTCACAAATCAGTAAGTTTAATATGCCACATAAAGAAAATAAAAGACTAAAACCACATGATCATATTGATAGATGCCAAAAAAGCACTTGATAAAATCCAGCACCCATTTATGATAAAAACACTCAGCAAAGTGGGCATAGAGGACACACATCTCAATGTAGCTAAGGCCATGTATGAGAAACCTACTACCAACACCACAATCAATGGTCAAAAGCTAAAAGTGCTTCCCTTAATAGCAGGAACAAGACAAGGATGCCCAATTTTACCACTCGTACCCAACATAGTACTGGAAGTTCTAGCCACAGTGATTAGACAAGAAAAAGAAATAAAAGGCATCCATATTGGAAAGGAGGAAGTAAAACTGTCATCATTTTCAGATGACATGATAGCATACATAAAAAACCCTATGGTCTCCATCAAAAAAGCTACTTGACCTAATAAGTGAGTTTAGCAAAATAGTGGGATATAAAGTCAATATTTAGAAATCAATGGCATTTTTGAACACCAACAATGAACTATAAGAAAGGGAACCTAGGAATACAATCCCATTTACTATAACAACAAGAAAAATAAAGTGCCTAGGAATAAATTTAACTAAGGAGGTCAAAGACCTATACTCAGAAAACTATAGAACACTGAAGAAAGAAATTGAGAAAGACACAAATAAACGGAAGCATATATCATGTTCATAGATTAGAAGAACTAACATCATTAAAATGTCCATACTACCCAAAGCAACCTATGGATTCAATGCAATCCCTATTAAAGTACCACTGGCATATTTCACAAATACTTCAAAAATTTACGTGGAACCAAAAAAGACCTTGAATAGGCTTAGAAATCTTGAGAAAGAAGAATAAAGTTGGAGTGATCACAATACCTGATATCAAAATATACCACAATGACCCTGTAATCAAAATAATCTGGAACTGGCATGAGAACAGATGGATAGATCAATGGAACAGAATGGAGATCCCAGAAATAAACCCATGTCTCTATGGTGAATTAATGTTTCACAAAAGGATAGAACATACAATGGACTAAAAATAGTCTCTTCAATATTTGGTGCTGGGAGAACTGGACTGCTGCTACATGCAAAAAATAAAACTAGACCACCAACTTTCACCATACACCAGAATAAACTCAAAATGGATAAAAGACTTAAATATGAGTCATGAAACCATAAAAGTCCTAGAGGAAAACATAGGCATTAAAATTTCAGATACCTCATGTAGCAATATTTTTAACTATTTTAATTATTTTTGAGAGAAAAGAAAGGAAGGAGAGAGGGAAAGAAATATCAATGTGTGGTTCCCCCCATGCACCCCTCACTGGGGACCTGGCCCACAACCCAGGCATGTGCCCTGACTGGGAATCAAACCAGTGACTCTTCAGTTTCCAGGCCAGCATTCAATCCACTGAGCCACACCAGCCAGGGCACATAGCAACATTTTTGCCAATATATCTCCTAGGGCAGGGGTACCTAACCTCCAGCCTCCTGCCTGAGCTCTGCCTCCTGTCTCCCCACCCTACCCCGGTCCCTGGTGCTAAAAACTTTGGGGTCTGCTGTCCTAAAGCAAAGGGTATAAAGGAAAAAATAAACAAATGGGACTACATCAAATTAAAATGCTTCAGCATGGCTAAAAAAAGCATCATCAAAATGGAAAAGGAACTGACCATGTGGAAGAAGCTATTTGCCAATGATACTTCAGACAACAGTTTGATATTGAAAATATATTAAGAACTCATATGACTCAAAACTAGAGAGACAAATAATTCAATTAAAAAATGGGCAAAGGACCTGAACAGACACTTCTCTATGGAGAACATACAGATAGCCCAAGAACATATGACAAGTGGCTCAAAATCACTAGCTGTCAGAGACATGCAAATTAAGACCACAATGAGGTATCACCTCATACCTGTTAGAATGGCTATCATTAATAAATAAACAAACAACAGGTGCTGGAGAGGTTGTGGAGAAAAGGGAACCCTAGTGCACTGTTGGGAATGCAGACTGGTTCAGCCACTGTGGAAAACAGTATGGAATTTCCTCAGAAAACTAAAAATGGAACTGTCTTTTGACCCAGCAATACCACTACTGGGATTATCCTCTAAGAATCCTGAAACACCTATTCAAAAGAACTATGCATCCCAATGTTCAGAGCAGCACAATTACAATAGCCAAATGCAGGAAGCAATATAAATGCCCACCAGTAAATGAGTGGATCAAAAAACTATGGTACGTTTACACAGTGGAATACTGTGCAGCAGAAAGAAAGAAGGGACTCCTACCTTTTGCAACAGCATGGATGGGACTGGAGAATATTATGCTAAGTGAAATAAGCCAGTTGGTGAAAAGACAAATACTGTGTGATCTAACCTATAAGAGAAATCTAATGAACAATATAAATTAACGAGCAAAATAGAACCAGTGACAGAGAAACATGGAACAGACTGACAGCGATCAGAGGTGTGTGGGGGGTGGTAATGTTGGAAAGAAGGGGAAGGGACTAGTCAAAGAACACGTATGAATGACACATGGACACGGACCACAGTGTGGGGATTGACTGTGGGAGCAGGGGGTGAACTGGGTGGAGGAGGGTAAAGGGGGGAAATTGGGGAAAATGTAATAGAATAAACAAGAATAAAAAATTTTAGATGTAGATTTATAGATACTAATAAATAGAGTTCATTTATTTTAATATCCATGAATGTAAGTATAGTTGTCACTGCTATTAGTTCCAAACCCTACACAATAGACATGTTTAGGGTTTGATAATTTTCTGCAATTTAAGATAAATTATTTGGCATTTTAAAAATGTCTATTATAACAGAAATAATCAATTTTTGGAAATTATCCTTGTCTGTTTGAAAAGAACATGTACTTTAAATATATGTTGTAGGTTACATCCAATTAGAACAAGCTATGTTCTGTTACACAAAAGTTTTCACAGTTCCACTAATGTTTGCAACCTATTCTATGAAATTCTGAGTTGTGTTATAATCTATGCAAGAGTTTCTGATTTGGCTTAATATTCCCTGTATTTAGTGAACTTGTATTTAAAATACTTTAGTCTCTTTAACTAGGTACATGATGATCAAGCATTATGTTGTATTTCTCATACATTATTTATTTTAGCAGCAAGTACTCACCCTAATATCTAATTACCACCCTTTGTCTGCTATCAGTAACACCATGACAACTTTATTTGGTCATTGTTGCTCTTGTGGTTGCAGTTGCCATTGTCCCAGGTGATCTGTCTGCTTACCTATGATGGGTCCGAGGTCTCCTTCTCCAACCAAATCTGAAAATATTTTGAACATGTGACTTTAATATATATATTATTTGCTAATATCTTTTAATATCCACCATCTTATTCTTTTTTTTTTCTATTTACTTTACTTGCCATTTAGTTTATTTTTCTCTCTTTTCAGATTTTCCTTTGGAATTTTAAAGGTTTTTGGTTTTTCAAACACCTCCACCCCCATTTTTACAAAAATTGTGTTTTTCTCCCAACTGATAGATTAAAAGTAGTACATTGTTTTTTCTTTTTAACAAAATATTGTAATATATTAAGCATGCATATTTTAAAGAATATTAATATGGCTTTTTTGCTATCATATCTGAAAAAAACAGAGAATGTATCTTAACAAGTTCTACCTACTTACACCTTTTGCTGTTTCATCTCCAGAAAATTACAAACACCTTAAAATTTCTAACTTGGATTATATTCATTTTCTATATGGTTGCAATATAATATTTTAACTCTAATGTTTGTTAACCTCATATTATTATTCATTATTTAGATTCATCAAGATATTTACCACTGCATCATATATATGCCTTTTTTCTGTTGTGTTATTTTTTAATAAAATATCTAAAACTAGTTCCTCAGTATAGATCTCTAGGTGGTGATTTTTTTTTTCTATACATTGACCTATCTTCATTTTGTCCTCATTTGGAACAATAAGAGCAATTAGTCTAGGTTAATTACTTTTCCTTTAGTGTTTGACATGTCTTCTGTCCTATATATTTTTCTAATAAGTCTGCTGTTAAGTGTCTATGTAGGTAATTTTCCTTTTCTCTTTAATTGATTTTGAGATTTATTTCTTACTTTTTGGTGCCCATTCTAATATTTGCAGGGATTAAATCATGTTTACTAATCTTAATAAATATTTATTATGTTTCTTAATGCTAAATATTTCTGTTCTCTTTAATTCTGAAAAATATGTGTTTCTTATCTTTGTGAATATCATTTCTTCTCCTTTCTACTCTTGTCTTCTGCATTCCTGTTAGAGATGTTTTGATCAGTGATTGCTCTTACATATATTCCTTCTCTTTATCTATTTTAGATATTTTCCTCAGATTAATATTAAGCTTTTAACATCAACCGTTAATTGTTCTGATCACCAAGTTTTGACTGTGAGCTGTTATTCAGCCCAAACTGAGTCTGTCTTGTTTCCCTGTCTGACTGATTATGTGGCCAGCTTTGTGGACATGCTTTACAGAGTGATTTCAGTTTACTCCTACTGGTGTTCAGACCTTATACTAAAACTGTTTTCATTTATTTTTCTGTTTTTAAGAAATTACTAAGCTAACATTAGTTAATAATGTTATATAAATTTCAGGTGTGCAACTTCATAATATGATATCTGAAAACCAGATTGTATGTTCACCACCCAAAGCCTAGTCCCCTTCCATCACCGTACATTTGACCCCTTTTCTCCCCAGGTCCCTTCCCCTCTGGTGACCGCCCTTCTGTTGTTTATATGTTCACTGTGGCATTATTTACAACAACCAAGACATGGAAATGACCTAGTGCCCTTCGATGATGATGACAGTATTAAAAATGTCCAAATCTATAGAAAAAATTGTAAGAATTTAGTTTTCTTTATTTGAGCCAAAGTGAGGACATACCTGGAAAAAGGATTTCAGTAGACTGAGAAATGCTCAGAAGAATGGCAGTTATGCATTCATTTTATATGTTTAGAATCAAAGGAGAAAACATAAAGCAGATTTCATGGAATCCATTGGTGGTAGATTAAGGAGGCAGGAAAAAGCAAAGCAGGAAAATTTCTGTGATTGAATGAAAGCAAAATGGAGAGATACATACTTCTTTTACCTTGGTGGGTACATTGATGGGTACATTGATGGTAACATCGAACATCTACAGTAAATAGAGGTGGTGTACAGGCAACAAGAAAGATAACAGTGAGGCATGTCAGTGCCTGTGCCCCTGTGAGGGTGTCTAAACCTCCAAGGGGCCTGGAAAAGGTTACTCTGGTATCTAAAAGTTATGCTAACCTAGATGCACAAGAACAATGGGCAGGGCTCACCTAAAGCAAAGATTAACCTTTCCTAAGGATGATAGAGGCCTGAGGCATGACTACCCACCAGGACCTACTCAGTTAACAATTTACGAACAGCTCTTCCTGTGGGGTTACTTTCAGTCACCGAGATTGACAGGCCTGCCAAGCAGGACCCTGAGCATCTCAGTTTTGCTACACAGCCCCTTTTCCTTCACAGTTGGAAAAAAAAAAGGTATGGTGTACATACAATGAAATACTACTCACCATATAAAAGGATAAAATATTGCCATTTTGGACTACATGAATGGATCTTGAAATTATTATGCTAAGTGAAATAAGTCAGATACAAAAGGAGAAGAACCACAGGATTTCACTCATGTGGGATATAAAACTAAAAACAACAAACAAAAGAAGAAATGTAACTGTTTGTATTTTAACATTAATTTAAGAGTTACGGATTACTGCACGTCTTGGATGATAGAATGCAAACTCGGATATTTGGATCTCACATCTTTCTGTGGCTCTAGTTTAGAGACTAATTATCTTATTTTGGATCCCCACCATTCCCACATGCCTAGTCCTTAAAACTCTCCTCTGGAGTCCTAGAAATACTATCTTTTTCTTAACTCCTTCAATGTGCTTTGAGTGGAGTTTACTTAGTAATTTTAACTTGGGATGTTCATTTAGATAGGACTTTTAGTTTTGATTCTGAAGGGATAAGACTGCATGAATAGTTACTTAAAACATAGCCTTTTCTAGTAAAGGAAACCTAATTTTATTCCATCATCGAGGCTGTTTTCTAGTTAAATCACGAGTTTCGCATTCGCACTTTGAGTTCACATTTCAGTCCAGCATCCAGTGTGTCCTTGTTCTCTTTTGAGCTCAACTCTGTTTTTTAAATGGTGATTCTATTTTACCCAACATTTCTGTGTATTTTAAGCAAAATGGAATCTTAAAACATGTTTGTAGTTGGTGTAGGGACTGGACTTGAGCAAACCGAGACCTTTCCAGCTTCGCAGTGTCATAACTCTAAATATTCATCTGACTGCATTGAGCATGTGAGGAAGTAACAAACTAAGACAAGCAGCACAAAAGGTAATGTCTTCAAATTTTTATAAAATTCTGCAATGAAATTATCATGGGAAGAGGCTTTAGAAATGTTCTACCCCAATATCCTGATTTAACAAATGAATAAATCCACAAAACGTGAGCGATCCATGGTGTTAAGTTCTGTCTAGGAACCCATCTCCCTTTTCTATTCTAGTATCTTTTTCAGTGTGTGGTTTCATAAATTCAATTTAGAAAACTCAAAGTCCTTAGGAATAACCATATTCAATCTACCCTAGGAGCAACTTTCAACTTGAGTAAGTTTATTGAAAGTTAGATTTCATAATTTACTGCTAATGTTCATCCGTACGTAATAAGCAATTGGTAAACAAAATAATAAGCATGATATCATCTAAAATTACAGTTCTCATCCAAAATTAAATGTGGGTTTTTTTTCAAAAGTTGTGTTCTAATTCAGAAACTTCCCTCCTAGCTCCTAAACCCTAATATGTGTGTGCACGTGTGACAACCCCATGAAATACTACACATATGTGATTGCTTAAACAAAATAAAAACAAAAATAAGACAAAAAACCTCTAGCTTATCAATCATAATTCTTCCTAAAGTTGAAAGAATAGTGTTGGAGGCAGAAAGTCTTGAAAAGAACTGCAGTCATTCTAAATGTCAGATATGAAAAAAGAGTGCCAATATGTGGAGAAATTATCTAAGTAGAAGAAAAATTATGATGCTGTATAGTGACGTTTTGCTTAGCAACAAAGATATGTTCTGAGAGACACGTCATTAGTCAGTTCCATCATTGCGCAAACATCACCGAGTGCACCTGCACAGACCTGGTTGGTATAGACCGCTTCACACCCAGGCTGTGTGGTAAGTAGCCTGTCGCTCCTAGCCTACGGACCTGTACAGCATGCTATTGTATTGAATCCTGGAGGTAACCGTAACACACTGATGAGTGTCCATATACCTAAACATGTCTAAACATAAAAAAGTTACAGTCAGATATAGTATGAAAGATAAAAATGGTACACCTGTAGAGGGCACTTAACCGTAGATGGAGCTTGCAAAGCTGGAAGTTAATCTGCCTGAGTCCGTGAGTGCCTGGTGAGAAAATGTGAAGACCTGGCACTAGTGAACACTACTGTGGACTGTGTAACCACTGTACATGTGAGCTCGAGTACATTTATAAAAATGCTTATAAATTTTTATAAATTTAAAATAACACTCAGCTTAAAATGCAAACTATTACACAGCTGTTCAACTATTTTCTTTCTTAATATCCTTATTCTGTAAGCTGTTTTCTATTTTTAAATGTCTTACTTTATGTTATTACTTTCTGTACCCTTTTGTTAAAAACACAGACACAAGCACATACATTGAGCTAGGCCTGTGCAGGGTCAGACCATCAATATCCCTGTCTTCCTCCTCCACACCCTGTCCCTCTGCACAGCCTTCAGGAGCAGTGAGATAGATGCATGCAGCTGCCATCTCCTGTGATGGCAGCGCCTTCTTCGGGATTGCCTCCTGAAGGCCTAGCCTGAGACTCTTCTCAAGAAGGTGTCACTGTTCTCACAAATATGTCCGTAGGGGTTTTCTTGGTTTGTTTTCATTTTCATCATATATTTGCTTATAGGTAGATAATGCTCCATGTACATTTCTCCCATTAATGAAAACTTCTCAGCATTGGAGTCCATGTTTTCAAAGGTTTTAAGGAGCTTGCAGAGGTCTTAAAAAGCTTCTGCTAAACCCTTCACTGTGAGTTTTCTCGGAGTACTTTTCTTTTCTCTTTTTCTGCAGTTTCCTTTTCTCTTGCATTTTATTCAGCTGTGTATCCCTGTTTCAGTTCCAATATTACTCATTACTTCATTCCTCAAAAACTGCCTCCAGCAGGTCCTCAATGCCAGCATAATCCACACTCGGGTTAAAGTCGTTTGCCGTCTCCACCACGGCCTGTGAGTTTATGGAACCTCCTCATCCTGGACTAACTGAAGTTATGCACAAACCTTCTGAGTGTCTTTTTCCTGATGCCATTTGTACACTCCTTAGTGACATCACCCAAGCCCAAGTGAGGTTTCTGATGAAGTCATAGATGTTTTAATGATTCTAGAATTGCAACAGTGTCTTCTCATTGTCTTCCTCAGTTGCAGCAATAGCCTGAGCAAAGGTCCTTCTCAGGTAGTGGCCCTTAAAATCTGCCATAACTCTGTCATCCATGGTTTAAATCAAAGAGATGTTGTTTGGAGGAAGAAGCAGCTCTTTAATATTGGGATATGGATCACCAAATAGAAGGGCATTCAACTGCATGATCAACAATAAACAAACTCTTGAAAAGCACACTATTCTCAGAACAGTAATTCTTCATTTGGTTGGTGTAGGAATTCAGGAGGGCAATTTGGAGGAGGACCTGAGACACCCAGGACCCCTTGGTGCCCCGGTCCAGCACTGGCAGTATGATGCCCTTGAAGGCCCTGGGGTTCTCACTGCACCACATTTTAAAGGGTTTCAATTTGTAGCCAGTAACATAACCCCAAGGAGGACTGTTACCCTGTCCTCAGAAACCTTGAAACCTGGCATTGACTTGGCCTTATTTTGGAAGAAAGTCCTTTCAGGTATCCATTTCCAGAATACAGAGCTCCCATTAATATTGAAAATTTGTTCTGACAAGTAATTTTCCTTTACAATCGTCTCACTTAGAGTCTCCAAAAATTGTTCATCTGCCTCCACATCAGCACTTGCTTTCCCATTATGTGATAATGAATGATTCTTGACTTGTTTGAACAACCCAGAGCTGACAGCAAATTTAACATCATAGGAAGGTCTAGCCTTTTCTTCCAACATCACAAATGTACTTTCTACTTTGACCCTGGTCATCATGGCGCTGAGGGATTCTCTTCTATTTCTAGCCTTCAGTCTAGGTCACTAGAAGTTTCTCCCTGTCCCAAACTTTTGTTAGACTCATTGCCTTCACTGAAGCGGTTTCTTGAACAGCTTATCTCACTTCGTTTTTTTTGCTCCGCGCTCACTCCTGTGGTGGAAGGAGACATGACTTACCAGCAGGCAGTGACCATGACTGATTTTCGACTTTCGTGGTCCTTCTTCGCTCCTAATTTCATTTCCAGGTCAATTGCTCAAGGTATCCTCTGACTGCAAACATTAGCAATGGATTTTTTATGCTTAGGGGCCATGACGTCCAAAACAACAGAAGATTAAATCAAGCACAAGGGAAAATAATGCGATCAAGAGATTTGGTACACATGAGATTTATGAGGCTGCTGCCAGGATAATGTGGCGTATATTTTGCAGCACTTTTTAAAAACATATAGAAAGATTACACTCTAACAATAATAAAAGTATATTATAGTACATACGTACAACATAACAATTGTTTATAATCAGTATCAAGTATTATGTACTGTACATAATTGCATGCACTATAGTTTTATGTTACTGGCAACACAGTAGTTTTTTCCCCCAGCAACACCCTAAACACATGAGTAATGTGTTGCACTATGACATTTTGACAGTTACGATGTCACTAGGTCACAGAAATTTTTCAGCTCCATTATTTTCTGGAACCACTGTCTTATATGAGGTCTTTCATTGACCAAAATGTTATTGCACAGTTCATGACTGTATATTGGCCTTAATGTTTGTAACAATTTATGAGGCTTCTTAGAACTTAGTTCACTCTGTTTCTATCATCTCCAAATTACACCCTTACCATCACCCTCACCCTCTAAAAGTGAAGTGAACTTGTTTTCTCAAAACAACCCTGGCCCACAAGGTAAAAATTTTATCAAATTGGTTTATTACACTTAAATAAGGCATTGTGGATATGCACCTGGTTCTCATGGGAATAAGAACAATTTAATGAGTATAAAATACATATTTGGAGCAACTGGGTTATTTCGATATGGACCACTGCGTATTAGACTACAGTGAAGCACCAATGTTACTTTCTTGAATAATGTGATTTATGGTTCTGTAATAAAATACATTCGTAGAGAATACATGCTGAAGATTTAAAAACTAATGCATCATGTTATCTACAACTTACTTTTAATTGAATGTGTGTGCATTTGTACACTTGTGTGCTTGCATTTGTGTTTATGAGCATGTGTGTCAAGAAAGAGAGAGGAGGGAAATGACCGTTGTTAACAATCAGTGGATGTAGGCAAAGGGTATACAGAT
Organism: Carollia perspicillata; assembly: GCA_004027735.1. Lineage (NCBI taxonomy): Eukaryota > Metazoa > Chordata > Mammalia > Chiroptera > Phyllostomidae > Carollia > Carollia perspicillata. The sequence continues at coordinate 66,765 of PVKM010000897.1, read as the reverse complement.
GTTCTTTTTCACTCATTAGACTTTGAGATTGCACAGGCATCTCCAAGTGGATATACTGGTGAGTTTCCTAAATCTCAATAAGTAAGTTGATCTTTTGCTTATTTTTCAAATTCAGAAACACCTCTTTCTCTTTTCATGTGCATAGTTAATCTCCAATTGCTGCTGATTTTAGCTCTTGAATATTTTCAAACATATCTGCTCCTCTCCAAACCTGTAACAGATTCATACGAACAGCGTCTCTGAAATCGTGCATCCTGCGATCAATTTTCCACATAAAAGCCAGGATAATCTTGCCAAAATATCCAATATGATGATGTTATCACCCCTTAAATGCATTCTGTGGCTTCCTAGTGCCCTCGGCACAAATCCCGTAGGGCAGGTCTCAGGAGCACTGCTGGGGACCTCGCCTTGGGGCTTCAGCTGCATAGCGGCTCTTGGATGTTGCTCAAGCTCTTTATTCTGGCTGAAATTAGTTTGCTGCCATCTTCATCTGCAAGTTCTTGTACTTTCTTCAGGTCTCATGTGAGATATCATTCCCTTCAAAAAATCTGTTATGAGCCTCAAGACTGCACTGCATAGTTCTACATTCGTCCCCACAAGACCCCGTACTCACTCAGTGCCCAGAGTTCTAACTGCCAGCTATGCTTTATATCCTTTAGCAGACACTGTATGTTTCCTAATTTTGGATATCAGCATCTGGCGGAGTGCCTAAATCATAGCATGCACTCAGTATATGATTGCCAAATGACTATTGTGTGGGCCATAGAGTGACACCAACTTGTAATTTCATATTTATTGTTTCAATCACAGTGTTATAATAGAACCACATGAAGCTGCGAGGTGAACAGGGGAAAGAAGTAAACATTCGGTAATTTTTAATAAAAAATAAAATATAGTTTATTTTATCTATATGGATCTGAGCTATAACTTTGGTTGATTTCTGTATCATTAGAAAAGGGTCTCGCTGGGTGAGAAATAGCAGAATAAAAATATGAAAATAATCTATAGGGACAGAACTGACAAAAACAGAAAACATGTCTGTGGTTGCCTAGGCTGGGGTGGAGGGAGAGTGAAATTGCCTGAGACGGACCCAAGGGTGACAGAAATGTTCTGATTCTTGATTGTGTAGTGCCTACATGGGTGTAGAAATTTGTCAAAACTCATCAAAATGCATACTTAAAAGTGGTACATAATACCACAATTAAGTTGATTTTTAAATGCCTCAGTAATTTAAACAGCTTCTCAGTAACATTTCCAGCAGAGAAAGTTTTCAATGGTTTTGTTATTGGTGGGAAATGCTGTGAGATAATATTATTTAAAATTTTTAAATAGTAGTAGTAATGCTGAACTCAGTTTAAAGAGCTTTTTAATGGTAGTTTGTGTAGAAAAAGAAATTAATGAGTCCCACACTAATTTTATTCAGTGGTTAAATCACCAAACTGCTGATCTTTTCCTTGTTTATTCATAGACCATCAGATAATTAGGACGGTCTCTACTATATCATCCGCCAGCTGTGAGGAGAATGAGAACAATAGTTATTCAGTTCAGTGAGAACATTATCGTGCATATAGGAAACCAGGACCTTTGAAACTGTTAAGAACAGAGCTAGATATATTTCTTCTCCTTTTCATCTGTACTTATTGAATAAAAAGCCAGAACCAACTGAAGATTTAGATGTCTGTATGCACATGCAATTAATTAAATATAATTTATTTTAGAACCGCCTAATACTATTGTAGCACTGGGAGTCATTTTAAGGAATAAGGAAAGAAAAAATTCAACCAGGCATGAGTTCTAACACCTAGATATCTTTCAGATTCCTTTCTTACCATGCATCTATCTCAATCTGCAAAATTCATATCATGTCTCACTAATAAATACCATGTTAAGACAAGCTGAGTAAAGCAAAGAGTTTCTTAGTCCATTCGATCTGCTATAACAAAATATCACAAAGCGGGTAGCTTGTGAACTGCAGAAATTTATTTCTCACAGCCTGGAGGCTGGAAGTCCAAGGTCAGTGTGCCAGGATGGTAAAGGTCTGGGGAAAGCCATCTTCCAAGTTGAAGATGTGGGGGCTTCAAAAAATTATACTTTCCTCCTACCTTCTAAATTCTTCTGGGGCTAATAATCAAGTGAGAAGAGACAGATACACAGGAGAAAATACATAGTTTATCACAAATGTATATGCTGGAGATATCCTGAGATATGAGACCCCAAATGCATTGGACTGTGGAGGTTTTTGTGCCATTATGGACAAAAGAGAAAAAAGAGCAGGAGTCCGAGATTTCCAAGCACAAAGGCAGTTTACAGGGAGCTGAGGAAGAGCCAAATACAAATGGGAGGTAAATTCTCCCCAGACAACCCAGAAACAATGGGACACAGCAGGAGTTGGGGAGTGGAAATGTCTACCGGGCCATCACCTAGAGCTTTTCTACCTGTTGTTAAGGTGTATATGTTAAGATTCCCTACTTGCAACAAGCCTTTTCATCTGAAGCTCTAAGGTGGGAAAGAAGGGAGAGAGTCAAACATTCTTTCTCAGCCTTGTTTCTAAATAATCAGTTAAAAATCAATATTCCAAAAGGCATAGTCTTGGGGTAGCAAAACTTTGGTCCCTTCACACACTGTTGGCTTCTCACTACATCTTCACAGAGCAGAAGGGGCTCGTCATCTCTCCGGGGCCTCTTTCACAAGAGCACTATTCTACCTTCTTGATTTCAGCACTTCCTAAAGGTCCCACTGCCTAATGCCATCACCTTGGGGGTTAGGGTTTTAACAAATGAATTTTGGGAGGACATAAATATTCACACCACAGCAAGAAGCAACCATAGTTTGGATCTTTATACTACAAGTATTTTTATTTCCATTGCCTTAGTGTCAACTCTATTAACAATGCAAACACACACACACATTAAAAATAATAGTAAAAATGAAACATAAGCATATTAATAACAATGAGACTAATAAATTATGATATATAATGAAAGAAAGTGAGGTGGAATTCACTGAAAACATCCTTTCTTTTATTTAAGGTATAATTTTTATAAAATAAAATGCAAAGACCTTGGGGCTCCAGCCAGTGAGTTTTAATACTTGATTAAACATATGTATCTTCCACTCAAAAGGTAATGCACATTCCCATCATCTCAAAAAGTTACCTGTGTCAATTGACAGTAAATCCCTCACCCAGAGGTGACCACTTTCTGGTTACTATCACCATAGATTAGCTTTGCCTATTCTTAGAACTTTTATAAATGCAACAACAAGGCATATATTTTTTGTGCCTAGTTCCATTCACCCAACAAAATGTGTTTGGGTGTATAGCGTGGTATGTTTGTATCAGTAATAGGCCTAGTACTTACAACATTGCTTTAACTTCATTTTAATGTCTGAAGGGTCCTTTGATACTGATATTTGCATTCTTTGCCATCAAAAACTGTCTGATCATGGGCTTATTCACTTTATTAACCCCATCAATATTAATACGTTAAAAAATTTAACTACCACTGCTGAAAAGTCTTTTTTTTAAGCAAGACTTTATTAGGTCACTGCTAGCAAAGAAGAAGAAAAATGGGAAGAAGAAGGGGGAGGAGGAAGGGAGAGGAGGAAGAGGGGAAGAGGGAGAAGAACGAGGAGGAGGAGGAGGAGGAGGAGGAGGAGGAGGAGACTGGTCCTGAGACATGGAGTCTAATCTGCCAGCAGCATGACTAGGTAGAAAAGAAAAACATGTCTGTCATTTCAGAGTTTTGCCAGAGTTTTTATACAATGCATAGAGGGGAGAAAGATGTAAGCCATTCTGGAGGAATTTGCATTAGCTACAGACACAATAGGTGGGAATAGTGCAGCAGGAGTCAGTTCTGAGATGGGCTCAGCAGCCTGTAAGGCTTGTATGTAAAGCAGTGAGGCCCCTGGGGTCGTAAGGCACCTGGCTGTTCTCTTTTCGCCGACAGTCTCAGAAATAGCCACCTGTAAGTTAATTTAATAATTCCAACATGCACTAAGTAGCGTGGGCAGTCTTTTGTTGGCTTTGCACTATAGCTGTTAACTGATTAATCTTTTTGTACCTTACATCTCAGAATTATTTTCTCAAATGTTTAACTTAATTTTTTTAAATATTCTTTATTTTCACATCACTCATTTTCACCCTTATTTTTATGATGACATGTCTTTAGGTTTAAGTTTCTTTTCTGTCCCATAGCTTCTATTTTGGAAGCTTAAGCGATTCAATATTTCTTTTCTAATATAAGGCATTCACATTAAAATTTAGTTACCAATACTAAAAATTTTCATTACTCAGTGTTTAATTTCAATCAACAAATATTTTTCATTATCATTCAGCTAAAAATATTTCCTGAGTTCTCTCATAACTTTGAGCCATTGCTTATTACAATCATGTTTTTAAATTGTCACACATTTATGGATTTTGTCAGTACCTTATTGTAAGTGATGTATAATTTCATACCATTATCACTACAGAATATGTTTTATGTTTTCAGTTCTTTGATACTGATCAAGACTTTATCCATGATCCAGGCAATTGACTATTTCTATATGTGATTAGATATAATACGGATTCTGCATTTGGGGCAGCACTCTATAAATATCACTAAACCAAGTTCATGGATAGTGTCGTTCAAGTGTTCTACATTATTACTTAGTTTGTGCCTACTACTTCTATAAAATACTCAGGTAATAAAACACAATTCTGGATTTCCTTTTTATTGCCAATTTTTAACTCATATATTTGGAGTATGTGTAAATAGGAGATAATACAGTACAGATTATTTTTTGCTGATAGGTTGCCTAGTATTTCCATAAAATACTACTTGGGCAAAACACTGCACCATGAATCCATCCCTAAAAGAGCATGCTAACTTAAAGAAATCAAACTGTATGTCCTTAAGTGTTTGTAACAGCATTATTCGAAATTGTTGAAATCTGGAGGTAAATGTATATTTAATTTTATGAGATAACTTTCTTAAAGAGAATGTGCTGTCTTGCATTCCCACCTCCAGTGTGTGTATTCCGGATGCTCCAAACCCTCCGCAGCGCCAGACACTCAGGTCTTTTGTTCCTTTAGCCACGTTGGTGGGTATGTAGTGGTGTCTACTCCAGGTATCAATTTGCATCTTTCTAATATATAAAATTATTGGTACATTTTCACTTGGATTATTTTATTTATTATTATTAGTTGTGAGCCTCATCTATCTATTCTATAAATAATCATTTGGGTGGAATACATTATTCATGAAAAAATCAGAGCCGAGGTTTACTCTCATCACACAGACATCTAGTTGTTCAAGTACCACCTTTGGAAAAAATGATTTTTTCTCCATTGAATTATGTTGCATCTTTGTCAAAAATCCATTTACCATTGATTGTAGATCAGGGACTTTGTATTGTGTTCCATTCATTTGTATAATGGTGATTATAACTACACTACACTGTCTTGAGTCATGCAGTTTTTATCATGAATCTTTACATTAGATAATGTACTCTCACTTTATTCTTGTTCAAAAGTGTTTTAGCTAATCTAGTTCCTATGCATTTCCACATAAACTTAAAATTTATTTTATACATTTCTTCAAAAAATATTAGGACTGAGTAGTTTATATTTTTAATAAAATTTGTTTATATAATCTGAGGTGTGCCAGTTACTATCAAAGATTTGTTTATAATATTCCCATATTATCCTCACAATTTCTGAATTGTCTGTAATAATTCTGTAATGATGTCACATCTTTCATTTCAGGTATATGCAATTCCTCTATCTCTCTCAATTAGCACACTAAATGTTTATTTTTTTAATTTATTTTTATTTTTTATTTTAGTTGTTGTTCAAGTACAGTTTTCTGTCATTTACTCCCGTCCCAGTCCACGCCCCCGCAGTGCTCCCCACCTCCCTCCCCTTTCCACCCCCCTTAGTTTTTGTCCATGTGTCCTTTATACTTGTTCCTATAATCCCCTCCCTTTTTCCCTGAAATTCCCTCCCCTCTCCCCTCTGGATACTGTCATCCCCTTTTCTATTTCAATGTCTTTGGTTATATTTTGCTTATTAATGTTATCATTTTTTAAAAGAAGCTGGCTTTTAATTAATTGATTTTTTCTATTGCTTTCCTGTTTTCTATTTTATTGATTTCTTTTATTTTTAGTTTTCTCCTTTCTATTGCTTTTGGGTTTAATTTGCTGTTTCATTTTCCCTAGTTTCTTATTACTTTAAGCAAACTTCATTGGATTGGAAAATTTTATTTTTTCTATGTGTCGTAATGTTTTAATATTTTCCACTGAATGCTGCTTTAGTGTCATCTCATAACTTTGATTGTTGCATTTTCATTATCATTCAATTAAAAATATTTTCTAGTGTCTCTTGTAATTTTTTAAGAACCAATACATTTTTATGTGTGTTAATTTCCTAGCATTAGGGGATTTCAGAATTCTTGTTATTAATATCTACTTTTAATTTACTGCAATCAGATAAATTATTGTTTCATGCTGTCATTTTAATTTGGTTCAATACTCTATAATTTCCACCTTTATATTTTTGTTGGTCCATGATTTATTTATAAATTTGTTAATGAGTTTCCAAGTAAAGATTGTCTGTATTTTTATTTTATTTGCTTCTTAGTTTCATTACCTATTGACCAAAGATACACTTTGCATAACTTGAATCCTCTATTTTATTAGACTGATTCTATTACTCCAAATATTATCTACCTTGAAAATGTTCTGCATGCACTTGAAAAGAAGGTGAGTTCTCTGGTCATTAGTCTGAGTCTTCTAAAAATACCAATTAGTACTGTTAGATCAGATTGCTGCTCATGTCTTCGATACACTTTCTGGTGTTCTGTCTTCCTGTTCCATTAATTATTAGGAAGTTGTTAGAATAATCTACTATAATTAAGAACTTGTCTATTTCTCTTTACAAATCCATCGCTTTTGCATCTTTGTATTTCAGAGTTCAGTTATTAGGTGCATGGACTCTTAAGGTTGTAATACCTTCTAGAAGAATTAAAATAATTATAAAACAATATTCTTGAACCTGATAAGATTCTTTGTAGTAAAATCTACTTCATCTGAGATTCATAAAGTCATTCCAGCTTTTTGTTGTTTTATGCTTGGCATGGTATCTTTTCCAATTCCTTCCATTTTTAGCTCATCTGTATCTTCATAGTTTTAGTAAGTATTTTGGGGCAGCATATTGTCAATTTTTTTAAATCTGCCTTTTAATTGAGATTCTTCGATCACTTGTATGTGACTTACTTAAGCCTGCCCCATTGACACCACTCCCCTCACTAGTGATGGATCCAGAGGTGGACGGGAGACAGGGACCAGTATTCTGAGTGCCTGGTGTGTGTTCTCGGAGGGCTGCTAGTCCCTGGAGTTCACAGATAAAAAATCCATTTTAGCTTAGACGTAGACTGCTTCAACTTTCTTTGGCAGATTCGCAGGACCAGAATGCTTGGCATGTTGGGAAATGAAGGTTACGAGTCATAGGACTCTCACAGAACTACCTCTAAATATCTTACAGAATAGATCTGGAAGGACACATGTCTTCCTCCACATAAAAGGGTTATCCATCCTTAGACTGATTCTCTCTAATTTATTACTCATTCCAATCCAAATGATTTGTGTCCTCAGTGCCCCTCAGTAATTCTCTGGGACACACAGCAAGCTAGCTGCAATGTCTTTCTCCCTCAATCCCTGCTTTTCTTAGAAGGGAAAGGAATTGGGATATAATCCCCCTTATCCCCATCCCCCTTATTTCCCACAGTACAACCTTAAACCATCAGAAAATAGCTACAGCAATTAATATTTTTCTAGAAATCTGATTGGTTATTTATGCTTGGCCTTCTCCATTACATATTTTATAAGCCACTTAATTGCATCACAAGTGCTTCTTTCTACATTACTAATATCTACATAAAATGCATAATGGAGGGGAAAAAGCATAGTTCCTGGTCCATCCTCCTGAGGCAAGTACTCTTAACTATTTGAGTTGGATTTTGGGAGGAAGGAGAGCCTAGGAGTTCCATCCATATTTCTGAAGAACATAATTACAGGGTTTCTTCTTGGTTTTTAAATTTTAAATGATGACTATTTACAGCCCACAGTGAAAATCAGAATTTAACATTCTCAGAATTCTAGCGTATCCTGAATGTCCCTCAAGTGCAACCTAAAACACCCACGCACATGTCCCCCTTTCTCACTATGATCCCTTGTATTCTTATTCTGGCACGGTTTCTGTCTTCTCTCTGTTGTCCTGTTCTCTGTTAGTCTGGTCTTCATAGTTTATTTTACATTATTTCAATTAGTGATGGTCCCACTCTGTTTGTAGACGATTTCCTTATTGGTTGATTTCAATAAGGATGTTTTCATGGGGAATTGACCACTTAACTCACAGATTCCCAAATGGAAAAGTTTGTGAAACTCTTCTTTAAGTCAGTTTCTCCACAGAAACCTTCATACTCTCCAATTGCTTGTCTACAAGGCAGAATATGGGCCTAGTCCTGTAACTGAGCTGACGGTCTCAACTTTCAGCAACCACATTGTGCTTTTTGTTACAGTGACTAAATGAACGTTAACCTAAAACCTCCATTTCCTAAAGAGATTAAAGCTTAAATCCTATAGTTACTGAATAGACATTATTATAGTAAATTACATTGAATGCTTTGAAGATTTTAAAGTTATCTCAGCAGTAGTAACTAAATAAAATGTAGATTTTTTCACTCTTTTTTTTTTTGGTAGGAATAGCATGTGCATTATTGGCCAGTAAATGGAATAATCGGCTGATTAGCAGCACTTGTTTTGAGATGAATATTCAATTACCAGAACAGAAAAGAGATGTGTCATACCTTAGTAAATTAATTCCTTTATGAAGAGTAAATTTGCATCCACCTGCCAGAAAACATAAACAGTTTCCCAGTAAAAAGCCTTGGGAAATTTGCCAAAGTGGAGAAATTAAAGGGTGTTTAACCCTCTCACTCTCTGTCAGAATTGTTGTCCTTCACAGCTGTTTTCTTTATAATGGCATTGAAATTATTCATATCTATCTAAAACTAGTATATTTTACAATGCCAAGGACATTACGTGCATTTCCTGTCATAGACAAAGATTCATGTATTTCATGTAAAGAAAAATGGTTAAAAATGTAAAACTCTTGCACATGCTAAAGTAGGTGATATTTAACATGAAATCATAATGATTTTTGAAATACCATCAAGCCTGTTACTACTCAGAGCACTTTCAATCAGTTATCAATTGTACTCTTTTCTTTTCACTGTAACTTCTGCTTTCTCTTCTCTTGGTATTGAAGGGAAGCAACATTTTACCACTCCGAAATTTGCTTTCCGGGGTACTACTAATTTTAAGCTGGTTATTAAGGAATGAAAAGACTCTGGAAAAACCTTTGACCTTACCCCTGAGTGCCTCAAAGGAATTTAGATAGAGGACCAGCAACAGGAACGAAGATATCAACAAAGGTAGCTATAGTTTAATATAAACTACTGAGTGATAGAACCTAGCAATGCTCATTTGTCCAAGGTCCTCTCTGTGTCCCATTGAACAAGGTGGCCCAGCATCTAATTACCAGACACTTGCTTTTCCATCTCCACATGAATTTCTTTCCTGACTTTTGAAGTCCCAAACCACTAACCCCCACCCTCATCTTCTTAGCTCCAGAATGACATACAAATCTCAAAGTCCAGTCAGTCCTTGGATATCATACCATATGACACCCCTGCCAGTACATCTGTGATAAACTTGGGACTTCTCTCCTATCATTCTGTCTCATGATAATTTGATTATTAGCCTGGCTAGAACTTAGAAGCTAGGAGGAAGCTATTTTTTGCACTCCCATAGTGTTTATTTTATCTCAAAAGAAATAGCTTCTCCCCTAAATGTGGGGGTCTGAAAACTGAGATGGTCTTTTGATGGTTTATCAAGATATCTGTGGAAAATATGTTGTTTCAGGGAGTTCCAAACCTTCTTAAGGTTGTTATTAAGAGAAAGGATTAGTGGCACAAGCAAGAATCGAGACCTTGTCTAGGTTTTGTAGACGGTGATGCCTTTCCCAGTATCCTGTAGAAGGTAAAACAATTGTGCCTATAGATCAGCCAGTCTTACAGCCCAATGTCAAAGGACCAGCTTGCTTGGCTGTGTTGAAAAACAGGAGGGCTGACTCCTAAGCCAGTTAAATGCATTAATATAATAAAGAGGGCTGAATGATTATTGCTAGAAGCAGAGGTTGAGAGTCAGGAAATATGATTTTGTTTCCACTCACCTTCTGACTTTAATTTTAGGTAAACTACAGTACATAGGGCCCGCTATTCAGTTACAAAATGTGGACATTCCATTCAGAGATCCTAAGGATACATGCAGACCTAATGTTCTAGAATTATGTATTTCCTAAATACAGAATTAAAGGTCCCAATTTGCATTCATCATAGATCAATGAAGTGTTACAATTTAAATTGTTATTCTGATTTTACCTGGATTGTCTGATTCATCATCGTAAAACAATATTGCAGATACTTAACAGTAGTGACAATAGATTATAAAACCTTTTCATTTATAGTGAACTCTCCCCATTGCAGTGAACTTGAAAACAGAAATCTTCCAGTGTACCCAATCATCGTAATTAATATCTTAGGGAATTTAATCTCATGATACAAGTAAAAATCAGGAGTATTTAATTAGTGACTATTTTCACTAACTAAAGATCCCGTTTAGGATTGATTAAGGTAAAGAGCCACTATGATAAAATTGGATGCAGCATTATTTAGAAATGATTGCTCATTCTCATTCTACTAAAATATAATTGATTATGGGTTGCTTTCCAATATGTTTTAAATTATCTCTGTTTTTATTACTTATAGCTTATTTTCACAATTGTTACTGTTTTATGGTGGACTTATTGGAGAGGAATCATGGGTGTGCATGTGAGAAAATACGTAGAAGGGATTTTAAATGTATGAGATCTCTCTTTTCTCTCCCCCTGTGTGCAAGCACCAAGGAAAGGCCATGCGGGGCACCATGAGAGAACAGGAGGAGCACTCTCACCAGACACTAACTCTACCATCACGTCAGTCTTGGACTCCTTATCTTTCAGGACTGTAAAAAATAAAACTCAGATTTTAGGCCCCTGTGTCCATTGCATTTTGTTTTAGCAGCCCAGACTAAGAAAGGGGCTCTGCTTCTGTGTATTCTGGCTTTTCTGCCTATAAAGAACTGAAATCCTCAAAAAAAGCTACTAAGTCAAAATTCTACTATTAGATGTTAAGCATAAATAATAATATTTGAAACAGACCAGTGTCAAATAGACCCATCCCTTTCCTCCCATTGTCTTGTTACTAGCCTGGAAGAAGGTTTTATGAGATTTAATATATATATAATACTTCAAATGGTGACTAATTTATAGCCATAGTTTATAAAATTAAGTGTTGATTATCAGAGTGTAAATATTCACTTGATGTTCAATAACCAAGAAATATAATTTTTGTAGGGTTAAAGAGAAGGTCAGTGAATAGTTTATTTAAATCATATTCAGGGATGAAAAGTATTTATTAGACTCAGAAAAAAATTCTAACAATCCTATATAAATAAGAATATCAGGCACTGAAAACTATGCACAAATCACAGTAATTACTCACCAAGATAGGTGTGACGTATTCTTGACAAAATCATAAGATACTGTTACACTGAGGACCTAGCAAGCAGTTTTGAATTTTGGTTTAAATTTTTGTAGGAAACGTGAAAACAGAACAGCACACTTCCATTCCTAATTGAGTCCATCTCAATGCCCTGGATCAGAAATGAGCTAGATTCAATCAGAAGCACCTGCTTCTAAGCAAGCAGCTGCAATGAGATAACATCGATTCATAAAAGAGATGCTAAAAATGTAAACCCATCACTGAAAGGAAAGAACAGTGTATACTCTCTGACTTGTATAGTTTTATACTTTCTACCATTCCTTTTAAGAAAATACTCACGAGGAAATACTCTCCCTCTAACTGCATCATGACCTAGATATTACTCAAAATATCATTTAATCACTTGTCTGAAGAATATAACACAGTGTAATGAAGTCAAACATCACTTCAGAATAAACAATATTTGAAAAATGGAACAATGAAAAGCAAATATTTATAGTTTCTGACAATCAATACTAATTAAGGTACCTGGAAGTCAAACGGGGACCTATAAAATCTACTCGTATAAAGAAATGGAAAATTATCAGGTGCTCCTTAGAGCAAGGAAAAGCTGGAAAAATAGATATCTCCCAGAACCTCATTTTTCTAAAGATTATACTTTAAAGCAATTGTACTTTAAGTCACTGTTCATTACCCAGCCTTCCAGGTATTCCAGACTAGTCCCGTACCCGTCTTTCTCCCTCCTACTCTAATCCTTCTCTCTGTCCCATAAATCCCTCAACATTTAAATTCCTTGTAGTGAACTCAGAGATACTATGTGCACTCGGTCATCCCAAACTCATTTCACAACATTCCAAACTAGCTCTCCCAGTTCTGAGTCAATCTGGTCTCCTAACTCCTCCTACATATTATTCTAGTCTTTGGATATGGGCTCACATGGTTTCTCTCCCCTTTCTTGCTTGTACCTTTTTTCTCTGCATGATAGGAAATGTCACCAATTATTTTTGAACCAACCTTGTATCACTGTCTCCTTGAAATCTTCCCGATTTAAGGATCCTTTACTATGAGGCCTGTAGTCTCCTTAGAGCAGACTAGAAGTTTTCAGGTTTGAGAGGGACTACGTTGGTTTCATTTTGCTGCCATAAAAAAGCATCACAAACTACACAGTTTAAAGTAAGACAACTGGAATCTTTAGTAGTTCTGGAGACAGAAAGTCCAAAATCAAGTTGTCAGCAGGGTTATGCTCCTTCGAATGGCTCTTGAAAAGAATCTATCTTTGACCTTTTTTACATTCTGGTAATTGCTAGTGATTTTGACAGTCCTCAGGTTATAGATGCATCACTCCGGTTTCTGCCTCTGTTTTCCCAGGACTGTCTGCATATCTGTGTGTCTCCAAATCTATTCTCAGCAGAACACCAGTCATCTGATTTAAGGCCCAGGCTAATCAAATACGACTTCATCTGAACTTGATTGCATCTTCAAAGAACTTCTTTGCAAGTAAGGTCACAATCACAGAAAAGGTGGTTAGGATTCAGCATATCTTCCGAGGGGACACAACCCAACAATCGACAATAGGGACACTTAAATATATCTAGAGCAACCACTCATTAATATGACATAGAGGAACTTCAAGTAACTCTGCTTAAATAATTCTGCTGACATTAGGAACTCACACTTTAGGAAATTACCAGTTTTATAAGTGGATAGCTCAGAGTTATAGTAAACCAATCAATAGCTTCCTTGTAACATAAGCCCACTGGCCTTCTTCCCTGAGTTCTATTATTGACCCCATGTAGAACTAAGACTTCCTACAGGACACACATTTCTATGTTACTCAATTGGCTTGTTGTAATATATCATGAACAGAGTGAAAACTGTGACGTTTGTCTCTCAGGAAAATGGATTTAGCTCCAACTGTATGACTTTGAAAGAATGCCTCTTAATTGCCTACTTTCACATAGGAGTGGAGTTCATCATATTGTAATGGCTTTGATGTCAGACAGATGTGGTTCTGCATCCCAAATTAGCCACTAAGCAATTGTGTTATCATTAAAATTAAGTGATTTCTCTAAACCTCAAAATCCTACTTGGTAAAATTAGAATGTAGCATTTGCCATAAAGAGTTAATGGAAGTAATAATAAGATAATAGATAATTAACATAGTGCTTGGTAGACCTAATAACTGATAGCTTGTAATAACATAAATTTTATTGGTCTGGCTACATAGAAACCTCATTTAACACATCAGAACCTATATTATATTGAGCATGGCCTAGAGCCTTAGTGTTCACTCATGCCCTGACAGCAACATCACAGCTAATGTGGGTTTGTATATTGTCTTGTAGACCTAGCTATTCTTATATTGCTGACTATCAGAGTGTAAGGACAGGATAGCTCGAATCACATCCAGAGTTTCCATGGAGAGGTATGTTTAGAAATTTGTATTTCCACATTGGTAAATGAGGGTAATGCAATTCTTACCCTTGTCATTACTTACCACTTTCACCTCTCAAAGAGCAATCTCTGAAGCACCTGGAAAATTGGCTGGCTTCTTTAAAGAAAGAGAATCACCTCCTTGACCTTTAGTCTGTTTGCAGGACCCTCGTTTTCCATTCTGCATGTGCGGGCCATCAACCCCTGACAAACGAGGCAGAGACTTCTATCCGCCACTTGATTGATATGTTTTCCCATTTTTCCTTGAAAGCAATTATACTTGGAGAAGTGCCACCCAAACTGAAATACTATGTTTGTAGCTAGAATAATTTATTTGATTAAAGTCTGGTCAATAAGATGTGAGTAGCAGTGATTTTAGGACCTCCAAGAAGGGTTTTTCAAGAGACCTGACTTATCTGGCAAACAGCTTGAGAATGCAGCCATAATTTTTAGAACTCCAGCTGATTTCTTTAAATATGAAGTGACCTTGGTGATGGATGTCAAGATGATTTCATGAAACAATGGGAGGAAGCTGGGTCCAAGGTACCCATGATGACGCAGTCCAGACTTGGGCTTTTGCATATGAGAGAAAATTGTACCTCCAGCTTTTAGAAATCACTGCTGTTGTGTGTTTTCCGCTCTATACAGATTAACCTCATTCAATTCTTATCCTAAATCTAACTGGGAATAGACTTCAAATAGCCATTGCAGTCCTCATTGAAAAAGAGGAATTGTTAGCCCTTGGGTCTTTTTATCAACTGTCCCCATGTTATGAGTTGAACTGTGTTCTCCCCAAATTCAGACATTGAAGTTCTGACCTCCACTACTTCAGAATGTTAGCTTATCTTAGGATGTAGTATTTACAGTGGTGATCGACTTAAAAATAATGTCCTAAGGTGGGCTCTAATCCAATATAATTGGTGTTCTTATGAACAGGGGACATCGGAGATAGTTATGCATAGAGAGGATGGAAGCAGAAACTGGTAGAAGACAGTCACCTATAAGCCAAGGAGAAAGGCCTGGAGCACCTTCTTCCCTTATAGTTCTGGGAAGGAGCTAACTCAGCCAATACCTTGATCTCAGAGTTGTAGCCTCCAGAATTGTGAGAAAATACATTTCTCTTATTTAAGTCACCCAGTTTGTAGTATTTTGTTATGGTAGACCCAGATTAACTCAGCATTCATTTTAATTAATGCTAACAAGTGGTAATCAGTAAACAGGTCTATAATCATCTACATGAAAGCAAAGTTGTAATATTAAAAATATTTAATGACCAGGAAGGCATAGTCAGTTCTAGTTGATCAGAATGATGCTGGCTATATCTGTGCTCACTGGTTGAGTATAAGCCTTAATAATGTAAATGGGATTTAAAAAAAGCCTTGTAAAGCAAATCTTCTATATCCAAATAGCAAGCAATGTATATTATTATATGAGCAAATGTATTTATTCATGGTTTTTAAGTTGTCTGTAAACTCATAGGAAGGCCAATCAAAATTATGTATTGTGCTTTTTCTTTTTTTTTCCCCTGGAGATATTTTCATAGCACTCAGTATGTAACAATTAACATTTTGAGAACCAGTAACTGTAGAGAGAAAAATATCTCTGACTAGGTGTAGTGATATGTTATATCACTATAACGTTACTATACGTTATACGTTATACGTTACTAAACTATACGTCATACCAGCACTTAATAGCATAAACTTCATGAGAGTATGTGCATACTATATTATACAAATTTAAAGATATTTTCACAGATGAAATAATATAATTGCTTTTATAATTTCAAAAATAATAAAGTATAACTTTGGCCTATCTTTCCAAGGCCTACCTCATTGTTTTGTAGGTGGCTGGCTTTTCCCAGGGTCCTCGCAAGGTCTTCCTTCTCTGTGTTTCTGCCTCCTAATTTCCTTTTGTAAGGACATCAGTCATATGAGATTCGAGTCCACCTTGATGACCTCATTCTAACTTAAACTGAGTCACATTCTGAGGCACTAGAACTTAGGAGCTCAACATATGAACTTTTGGGGGACACAGTCAGCCCATAACAACTTGTGTTCCTGTTGAATTTATCATTTAGTTGTGTTGCTTTTCTAACAAGAATACTAGACTAACATGCAGCCAGCCATGATATTGTGATTGGTAACAGACTATATTTTTTAGTGTAAAAAATATATTCAATGCCTACTTCCAGCACAGGATCGAGAGAAAGAAAACAAACTTGCTGAGCCCTGTGATCACTGGCTTTCTGCCTGGAGACACCATCCAGACTGTGGTGCAAAAAGCAGTAACTAAAACAGGGCATAGCAGTATCATTGGGTTGAAGAGATGGAAATCAGGTTTCAGGCAAACTGCAAATGGCTTTAAATTTGGTATGAGACTGCAAGACAGGAAGAGCTGTATAGATGAATATTTCCATAAATTTGCATAGTCTTCCTTTGAGTCTTCGTTGAATACTAAACTGCACATGATCAGAGTGGGGCTCTATGAAGCTGAGCAAAACTAACTACTAGATAGAAACAATTAGAAAGGCACTAATCATAAACTGTATAGTGCTGTCTGGGAGATATTCAAACTCAAACTAGGTATAGTAGAGAGACATTATTAAACATCTAGAGAATTCATCAGAAACTTCAAACTGTCACATGTTAGAATTAAGCTACTTCTTCCAGTTAATCTAGAGGTGCCTTAACAAAGCTTAAACTAACTGCCCACTAGAACAAATCCTTATCTATTTCAGAGGAAGACAACAAAATCTAGACTTCTATCCATATAGCTTTCCATATCCATGTTGTATGGATGTTGTATCCATACAACATCCAGCATATAACTGAAAATCACTACAGAGAAAAAAAATGTTAGTCATGACCAGGAGAACACTCCATCATTATAAATAGAACTAAAAATGACATAAACAATTAAATTAATAGTCAAGAACTTTTAAAGAGCTGTTTTAAATATGTTCAAGCATATTTAGAACATTAAAGAAAAGTATTAATTCAATGGAGATATATTAAAGTTATTTAATAAATCCAATAAGAATTCTAGAGCTAAAATACAATATTTGAAATACATACACTAAACAAGGAGTTATCAAACCTTTTTCTGTAAAGATACAGATTGTAATTTTAGGCTTTATGGGCCATATAGTCTTTGCCACAACTACTCAACTCTGCCATGGTAGCACTAAAGCAATGCCTATAGACAATATATAGACACAAAACATGTGGCTGTGTTCCAGTGAAGCTGCATTTGCAAAAGTAGGTGGCTAACTGGATTTGGCTTGAAGGCTTTATCTGACAATTCTTGCTCTAACCATCAAACTGTAACTCCCAGGAGACTTGTCAGTTAATGAGTTGGAGGTAAGAAGCGAGGACAGCCTTCTTTGTCTACGGGAGAATTTTTCAGCTGGGCTCCATGTACTCAAACATCAGGCCCAGTTACAAAACATGAACTGCCCCAGGCTTTATTGATTCCTTTAACAATATTTCACCTGGACCTCTTTTAGCAAGAATTCAGAAGTTTCTGGCACAGCAGTTCCTGGCTACTGCCCAAACTAGAAAAATTAAAGATAAATTAAAAATAAAACATTATCAATTAATATCATGAGTTGTTTAGATAAAAGAAAATTCAATGGCAAGAAGAACCCTCCTAAGATGAATTATATGGAAATAAAGAAAAATCAAATGAGAACAGAGGCTATTTGTTCAGAGCTTCCTATAGAAAGAGAATCAGCCACCATCATAGAATTTGGCAGTGATACAAAGGCAGACAGGAAGTAGAAAAGTTTAACAAGAGAAGGCTTAAGACTGAATAAAATCACCTGCAATATTGCCTGATTTAAGAAACAGAGACTAATGTAGAGTAAGATAGTCTAAAGTGCAATACTGTTTATTCTCTGCTAGGCACTTGGCCTGATTATGAAGGTGAAGAGAAGGTCAGAACAGCTCTGAAATCTTGCAAATTTTCAGAATTAAAGAGAGAAAACTATGTGGCTCAAAATCCAATACTTCAGAAATCTTAGAAGGCCATGCCTATAAACAAAGCTGAAACAAAAGAAGCGTCTTCCCAAGGCTGCAACCCAGCCTTGGCCAAGATAAGTCTCACCATAGATTGGGAGAACAAATAACTCCTTTACTTTAGTTGTCTCATAGTAAAAAACAGAAAAAAATCTGGGAAATATTTATACATGAAACCCTAATTTTTGACAAAATGCCTAAATAATATTATATTCATAAACTTGCAAATTAGTAACTATATAACATAAGTATATATTAGTAGTCAGGAGAAGAGAGATAATAGCAGAAAACTCAGAAATATTTTAGTTAATATATTTATATATTATTACATGTAAATTGCTTATATTATGAGTTATATATACATATTTTAAAAGATGTTTTAATACATTTGGAAAGAAAAAGAAACAGTAAATTAAAAATTATACGGAAGAATGTACAAATAGCTAAGTAAATCCAAAGTTGAAAAGTAAGAGTGCACATTCGCAGAAAAAAAAATCACTGATGTTTTCCAATAACAGAAAAATGGGTTATTGTATGAAAATAGAGAGGCTATAAATGGACTAGTGTGTCCACAGAAATTTAACACAGGATCGATTGGCAGCATAAGTAAATGATGAAATGAAACATCATCCATACAAAAGTAAGGTGGCTCACCTCAGGAGAAAAGCGAAAACTCACTCTTTAATCCCACAGACAAGGGCGTACCAAAGAGATTAAAGGAAATGTGCCAAGATAAAATTTTGAGGATTACAGAAGTAAATGAAGGGGTCTGTATCTGTGACAAGGAGTAAGGGTGATAGCTAAGAACTACTTAACCAGAAAAAATGTCAAGAGACAAACTATTAAAAAAACAAAAATGATGACTGTGATACATCAAAATTGGGGATGTGTCTCCAGTGAAGGACCAAAGTCTGTTAACAGATATGTATAATTGAGAAACATTTTTGTTTGGTTTAAACCAGAAAGAAAATAATATTTACAATATTAAAAAAAAAAACTTCTGCAAATCATCAACAAAATCTCTGCAACCATGAAAGAAAAATAAGAAAAGGATATGAATCTACATTTTCCAGAGAATAAACTCAAAGAGTAACAAGCACATAAAAATGCATTAAAATTAATTTGGAAATAAAGAAATACAACTTTTTAAATGGAATATTATTTTTAACTAGAATAAAAAGCTGATGGGTGCCCAATGTTGCTGATAAAGTGATAATATAAATGCTCTAGTAGTGGGAGTTCCGACTGGTTCACTAATTCTGAGAAACAACCTATCAAATCTTCACCAATTTAATTATTTGTGTATATTTTGACAAAAATTTTAAGCCCTTGAGCATGTCCTAAAATATTCTTACACATATTTCCTATAGGAATAATTTTGAATAGAACTCTTAGAGGTAAAAGTTCTCAGATCCAAAAGCCCAAGTATTACAATTATTTTAACAAAAAAATCCACATTTATGCACATGAATGTAAACCTGTTGAACAAAAAAGTACAAGAAAAAAAATTGAAATAGCCTGAAGAAAACAAAACCAAAAAAAACCCCACAAATTTTTCTTCAAATGAGTGGCAATTAAACTGAGAGCTGATTTCTCCACATTAAACCTGAACTAAAGAGGACAATAAATAATATCTTTAAAGATTTTAAAACTAATTTTACATTTAAAATATAACATTTAAAAGATATATTTAAAACAAAAAACTGTCCAGATATGAAGTCCTGCCCCCAATAAAAATCCTCGTTTAAACAAGAAATTATATTATGTAAAAAATGTAAAATTCCAAAATGTAATGAAAACCAAATAAAGTGATAAGTCATTAACAATCTAAATTTGAATTAATAAAGATAATGTTTGACCAAGTAAAATTTTTTAAAATAAGTAATTAAACCAAATAACAACTTTATAAAATTTTGGAAGAGTTTTATTACAGTTAAGGTCTTTTAAACTTCTGATAATAAATATTTTTCCCAATCATAGAAAAACTTTAAAAATAACACATACAGTTATTAAATTTTTCCCAAATATTAAAAGATTGGTTATGCAGAGAGTACTTTCTTTTTCTATTTTATTAGCTATATGCTTTGCACTCACTCTTCAATTTTACCTTCCCCAATTATTCATATAAAGATTTTTTAAGCATGTAAATATACTTTGAAATGTAAGAGTATTTCAAATGGTGAACTGCTATCACTAATTTTACGGCTAGTATTGCCAGTCATTTTATACAATAATTAGGTCTAATAAATTGGTCACAATCTTAGAAACCATCCAGTACAAATCAAAATAATCTTCCATTTTTAGTTGTCATAGAAACTGATCATAGCAAGCATGTTTAATGCAACATGTTTTATGCACAAATGATTAACCTACTAAAGTTAAAACTGAACTTAATCAAAACCATGTTTACCACAACTTTCGCCACCACTCTATATCTTATTTGGTGCATTGTTTCTTTTTAAACTTGAGCCCAAAATATATATAATTCTAAAATAAATAAAGGATGTAGCTTTAGAGCTAATATTTGGTAGTTCTCTCCTAAGGGAAGAATTCTTTCATTCCAGATGAAATAATGTATTAATGTGACTTGTCCTACCAACTGAATTGCTCTTGCTTCTGATGTGTCTAGCTGTTCCTGTCATTGCCTAACTGTAGTAATTTGGGGAATGACAAGACCCGCACAATCCAACATTTGGATGCACTGAACTGCATCATCTTAAGGATTTAAAATGTAATTTCTAAGAAATAAAAAGGATATAACTGGAGTCTTGAAACTACTAAGCAGAATTTTCTGTGCAGATATTCAAGATCCAGTCAAGGAAATATTTTGTCATTCATAGGCTTCATCCACAAATGATTAAGACAAACTTACATATGCCATTATTTTACAAGGAATACATTTTCATAAATTCCTCCTTTTTATGTGTTTTAATAGGTACCACCAGAACATAAAAATATTATAATGCAAAGAAAGAAACATCCTTTTCTCAATACAAAATATTACAGAGTCTAGCATAAAACAGATATTTTACATTAAAGGACATCATTCAGGAAAAACATTGAAAGAAATATGACTATGTTAAGAATACCCATGAAAGACTTATGTATGTTAAGAGTACCCATGAAAAACTTATTATATATAAAGAAACACAGAGAATATTAATGTAAGTAACCATGTACCCATTATTCAGCTTCAACAAATTAAAAGTTGTAGCCAGTTTTGTCTTATCTTTACTCCCACTACTTAACTACACATCACATTATTTAAAGAGCTAAACTGAGACATCATTTCATTCTTCCTTATATATGTCATATACATCTCTAAGAATAATCAATATTTCAAAAAAAATAACCACAATATCATCAACTACTATTGAATAAACTACCATTAGTTCCTGCCCCAGACAGTGTGGCTCAGTTGCTTGCACCTAGTTCTACAAAACAAAGGTTGAGAGCCCGAGGCAACTGATCAATGTTTCTCTCTCACATCAATGTTTTTCTGCTTCTATCTCTCCCTCCATTCCCCTGTAAAAAATAAGTAAATAAAATCTTTAAAAAATGTCATTTCCTTATTAGCATCAAATATTCAGTGAGTTCTCCCAGTTGTCTCATAAAAGTTTCCCAGTTGATTTGCTGAAATCAGAATCCAAGTAAGATCTATGTGCTAGAATTAACCAGTGGGTCTCAGATTTTTCTTTGGGTATTTATCTTTTTCTTCTTTAATTTTTTCTTCTACCTTGAATTTATTGAAAATAGGTAAGTAAAGTTATTTGTTGTACATAGTTTCACACAGCCTAAGTTTTCCCGATTGCCTGTCTGTGCTGTCTTTTAACTTGTTTTCTGTCATCTTATTATATATGAATAAATAGATATAGAGATTCAGTTTTAAATTTTAGAGAGAATTCTACATAAATAGGTGTTGTACACTTACATCAGGAGGCCGTAATGGCTGGTTGTCTGGACTTAGCTCTATTAGAAGACATTGATGATAATTGCCTATATACATTAATGACTTTAGGGTTGCAACATAGTGGCATGCTAATTCTAATACCTTATTTATTTGTTGGCTGAGGTATATCTATAAAAGAAACATTTCCACATGAGTACTTCGATGACCACAAAACATAGTTTAAAAAGGAAAGAGGAGATAAATGCCTGTTTATTTCTTTTATGTAACAGCTTTAAAAATAAATTGATTTCTAATGGCCACCATTAATAAATCAACAAACAACAAGTGCTGGTGAGGATGTAGAGAAAAGAGAACCCTATTGTACTGTTGATGGGAACGCAGACTAGTACAGCCACTGTGTAAAGCAGTATGGAATTTCCTCAAACAACTAAAAATGAAACTGCCTCCTGTCCCAGTGATTCCGCTGCTGGGAACATACCTGAAGAATATGATTCACCAATTCAAAAGAACTCATGCACCCCTATGTTCATAACAGCGATATTTACAATAGGCCTCAAGGCCTGAAAACAGCCCAAGTGCTCATCAGTAAATGAGTGGATCAAAAAACTGTGATACATTTACACAATGCAATAATATGCAGCAGAAAGAAAGAAGAAACTCCTACTTTTTGCGAAAGCATGGATGGCACAGGAGACTATTGTGCTAAGTGAAATAAGCCAGCTGGTGAAAGACAAACATCATATGATTTCCTTTATCAAAGGGACTTAATGAACAAAATTAGCTAACAAGCAAAATAGAACCAGAGTCATGGAAACATGGAGCAGACTGGCAGCTGCCAGGGGGAAGGGGGAGGGAGATAATGTTGGAAAGAAGCAGAAGGAACTAGACAAAGAACATGTATGAATGGCCCATGGACATGGACAACAGGGTGGGAACTGACTGTGGGAGAAGGGATTTAAATGGGCAGAGGAGGGCGCAGGGAGAAAAATTGGGACAACTGTAATAGAATAAACATCAAAAATGATTTTTAAAATGTCCATTATAATAATAATGCTAAGACAAATCACAAGATTGTATTTATGTAGCATACCAATATTTAATATTTAAACCATAGCCATAGTTTATCTTTCATGCTCAACTTATATATTAATAATAGCTTATTAATTGTAGCGTCATTGGAGAACTTAGAGGAATGTTATTTATAAGTACAGTCTAGGTGGGTTGGTTTTTTGGATCCTCAATTATAAATACATAAGACTGTGTGGCTTTTCACTGCTATATAAAGTTCAGTTTTATGAATTTCATAAGTACTTTTAATATATTATTTTTATTCTATTGCATCAACTAGTGTTTTTCAATATATTTTATTGATAAATACATAAACTGCTGTTGCAAAATAGGATACCTGAGGGGCACATTATGTGGTGTAAGAAGGCCCCTTGAATGTATAATACAAAAAAATGGTGTCTCACACACAGACACATACTTTATGTATGCAAACTTTAGAATTTTTACATGGAAAAATGTTCATACATTATATTTACATAAAAGAATACATTTTTATTTAGCGATATTAAGTATATCTCCACATTTTAAAGAAGCTGGGATTTTTATTTTATACTCCCTCTAATAAAATTCTTAATTTAAAAACTTCAAAATTCAAGATTATTTAAAAACTCTCATAACTATTCTAACTTTGATTTCTTTCTTAATAGCCAGAGATAACAAGTCACTTACAGAAAATGGAAATAACTAACCCAATTTGAACAATAGTTTGCTGATTTAAGTATAATGTAATACTCACTACTTGCCACAATTCTGTGTCTTATAACTTTAAAATATTTTAAATATTATAGTTACTATAAATTAAAAGTCATAAGCATATTCAGATTAAAATATAACATCTGTTGCTTTTATCAAGGAGGTTGGCTATATCATTTCTGGGGTCATTAAAATATGTTATTAATAATTAAATAGCAACAATAACATTTTTAGAATTATGTTTAAAGATTAAAATTTATAACTTAAATAGTATAAATACAAATAAGAAATATTATAATTTATAAACCCTTTATTTAAGAAATTAATCTTAAGGAGTATTATGTGCATAAATAATGGGAATATATTAGTTAATAAATGATAATATAACTATAATGGCCATGTAATATATACACCATATATGCATATATGTGATGTGATTGTATCAATTGCTGCCCTCAGTTGATTGTGAGATGTTGAATTTGCTAAAGCAGTGTATCTGTCAAAGCATCGTCCCAGTCCATTTACTTACAAGTGTAAGGAGATCAGTATCAAGACACCATAGAGCTAATCACCAAAGAACACAAATATTTGTATTTCATATTGTACTTAACCTGCTTAAGAAAAGCATTCAGGTTTTATAAACTATAGTCTAAAACAATGAGATACATATGATGTAACTGGTGAGCTATTCCATTTTTGACTCAAAATTAAAGTTTTGTTTCTTGATGTTATTTCAATGAAAATCCCAATATAAAAGAATCTATGCTCAATTACCTAAGTAGAAAAGTTAGTAAAAATGCTGAAGAATTAAACATATTTAATGTAGCCCAGGCAGGTGTGGCTCAGTGGATTTAGTGCCAGCCGGAGAATCAAAGGGTCACTAGTTCAGTTCCCAATTGGGGCAAATACCTGGGGTGCAGGCCAAGCCCCCAGTAGGGGGCATGTGAGAGGCAACCACATATTGATGTTTCTCTTCTTCTCTCCCTCTATTCCCCCTCTCTAAAAATAAACAAATGAAATCTTTTAAAAAATATTTAATGCATGCTATGTCCACAGGAACCATGCTAATTGATGCTTATATGTAGAGTGATGCTACAATTTATCATTTAATGCAGTTATTGTTTAAGAGTTAAGGGAGCGCGATTAGCTGAAACAATGTATGGAAAACATGTCTGTCCAGGGCAACCAGGAAATCCTGGTTAGACTGAAATAATTAAAACAATCAGCCTCTACCTTCTTAGAACTTATTGAAGTAAGGAGGCTATTTTATACACAAACAACCAAATCTAAATTTTCAAAATATTTAAGAGCTGACTGGGCATAATCATAACAAAACTAACTGTGATAAGAACAAGATTTTAGTATAAAGCTAGCTACCCATGTCTGCAGTATTATGTGGCAATCATATTTACAATTTAAACACTTGTCTTATTGCATATATTTTAACCTTCTTCTGCTATTACATTTTTTTTCCACCAGATGGTAGCCAATAAATGGAGGAAAAAGAGATGTTAATGAAGTTAAAAGAAATAAAACCAAGTTGAAACAAATCTTAAATAGAAAATTTGATTATAGCTAGAAATATGAATATGCATGTAAAAATTTATATACCAAATAAATAAAAACAAATATTGTTCACATTCTTTGGGGTTAAGTTGATATCTAGGTCTGTGATACTTACTGTTAAATGATATTTACAATGAAAATGGTGTATTTGAGCACAGGAATCAATGTTCATTTTTTCATAGATGATTCACAAACACATGAACATCAACTTATTTTAACTATTTCTCAAGTCTTTGTTTCGTTAGAAGCATTGTGATATTCTAAAATACAACTTTTGAATATACATTTTCTGACAGTTCTTTTTTAAAAAATCTATCTACCTCTCTTATCCTGCAAAAATCAAATACGTGGAATTATTTCCTATGTGTGTGGAGTTTTCTCCTCCAGCCTTGTTAGTCTTGGCTTGCACATGAAGTATTCATTATTTGCAAAAACCAATTATCAGCCCTGTCTGGATACATTAAGATTTTCCCTACAAGTCTTTTCCTCTCTATCACATTTAAGCAACAGTTTACATGAATTATTCATAGTTCCCATATTGCAGGCAAGTTTTTTTATTAAATTTGATCATAATAATAGTTATTACCCCAGTCATGGCAGTTTTATGAGTCTTCTTCAATGCCATTACATGGAAAGATTTCAATCAAGAAATATAAAAGATGCAAATCAATTTCCATAATAAAATTAAACTGTACCATCTACTCCTTCTTTCCAGCAATAGAGCTGATTGACAGCCTCTTCCTAATAACTGGAGCAGGTAATATTCACAAACAGAAATGGAGAATGGCAGATTATTTGCTCTTAAGAATTTCGGTGGCTTTTCCTCATTGTTGCTATTTGGTGTTTGCTAATCTTACTAGAACATAATATTTAAATCAGAGTCTAAATACAAATTTATTTTCAAGCATAGTATTTCCTTGTCTAAAAGTAATTTATTTTCTCAAGTATTTGTGCTTATAGCAAAATAAATACAGTTTTAAGTTCTGTGACATTGTTTTCCTCCTAATGACAGTGTAACCTCATTTTGTACCCTCTAATTGGAAACAAGGAGTGATTGATTTGGTTCTGGGTGTCAATTTTTTTAATAAAAAATTAACATATTTTTATGGTGAGAATTTTCTTCAAAATATGTAGCATAATCTGCTCTCACTCAATGAGAGTAGGTGTTCAGCTATGTTGAACTGTATAAGATTGCAGGGTTCTCCTGGGAAATTTTTACAAAGGGAGATCATGATGTCTGAGAACAGAAGAATGTTTATGAATATGTGCATTACACACTCTGGTTTAAAAGAGGGTCTGTAGACCTATGACTACCCTCACTTCTTCCTCAAAACATAGGAACTAGAGTGGGAGCCAGCCAACTCTCTTCCCTCCAACATGTATCATGTGATCTGAAGAGATGAGATAGAAACTATGATTTTTTGTGAGAATGACTCTTCATCATTCTTAAGGCAATAGCACCAAACAGATCTTGCAAGTTAATTCTTCGTTCTTCTTTTTAACAAATATTCACAGTTAATACTTAATCTTGGCTTAACATCTAAAATATCTTCTCCTTAATATGTTTACTTTTCACAATTCTACTTTCACAAATAATTCTGTGTTCTGGAGTGAAATTAAAATATAATTTTAGGAAAAGAAATGAGTTACTTTAGTGAAGCAAGATAGAAAATTTAATGTTCACTTGGTAGCACTAGTAGCTCCTAGATGATTTCATCCCACTAGCCCTACTTATCTTTCACACATTAACTTAAACTTTACTATGTCATCAAACCTTTAATAGTATCCCACCTGATACGGGAGCTTGTCTTCTCTGCTTGTCTTTGTCTTAATATCTATCACTATGAACAGTCTTTATTTAATTGTTTACATCTATGGCATACTAAAATACTTTCTAGCCAGAAATATTGGATGTATATCTCATGTCTAGGACAATGACCAGTCAGTGCTTATTGGTTTGAATGGGTGGAATGACAGATTTGCCAGTTGCACTGGTACACAGCTTCCATCATTGATGCCTGTATTCTGGAGAGATATTTTTTAATCAATAAGCAATTGTTTCTTTCCCACTGCATAATAGACCACAATGTTCATTTTTGTAACCTATGGGGTATTCACTTCAGTGTTGTTCATTCTCTAGTTTAATTGATAGCAATAAGGAATTCATATCATTAAGCCATTAAATTAGTTTTAATTAAACTATTAAATCATATTTATAGAATTAAAGTATTATAATTTTGAAAAACAAAGGCATGCACAACTTATTCAGTTTACATTTTAAATTGTTTGAATGTAAAATTTCTACACACTTAAACTAGCTAAGAATAATTTTCATAGTAAATTTAAGTAAATAAATTTCCTGCAAAGTTGAATGTGGATTATAAAATTATACTTAATATTCTTAGTACTTAAAAAAGAATGAAAGTAAATTATGCCATTTGTATTATTCATACAGTAGAGCCATGGGACAGGTGACGGAGTTCAGAAAAGATCATGTGAGCTGCAAGTAATGTTTCCCACAAAAATACCCTTATTACAATAATAAGAATGGTAATGGTAATAATAATATATGTTATTACCAAGCTACAGTAATTAAGAGAGTATAGTGGCTGGCTCAAGGATAGACAAATAAATCAATGAAAACAATTTGAAAGTCTATAAAAATCCTTTATATTCATGGCTGATTAAAATTTGACAAAGGTGCCCAACAATTCAATAGGGGAAAATAATCTCTTCAACAAATGGTGTTCAAACAATATAATTATATGTAAAAGTCCTCATATCTTATACCTCACATCATATATAAAATTAACTTATGAATAATACACCTAAATCTAAGAAGTAAAACTATAAAACTCTTAGGGGAAAAAATTAGTAAATCTCAATAACCTTGGATTTGGCAATGGTTTTTAATATATGAAACCACAAATCACAAGCAATAACAGGAAAAGAAAAGAGATACACTGACCTTCATAAAATTTAAAACTTTGCAACATAATAAAGAGGCACCCTAAAATTTGAGAGAAAATATTTCACAATCATATAGATCATAGGTGACTTGCTTCCAGCACGAAGAACTCTTACAACTAAACAATAACCAGCCATACTAATCTAAAATGTGCAATGGATTTGAGTAGAAAATTTTCAAAAGAAAATATATGACTGGCTAATAGACACATGAAAAGATGCTCAATATCATTAGACGTTAGAGAAATGTAAATCAAAACCACAATGAGATAACATTTCACATTCACTAGGGTGGTATCATAAGAAAAAGATGAATAATAACAAGTGTTTGTGAAGATGTAGAGAAAGTATAACTCTCTTAAATTGCTGGTAGGAATGTAAAATGGTGCATCTATTTGGAAAACAGCTTGACATTTCCTCCGAAAGTTAAATATAGAATTACCATGCAACCAGCAAAGCCATTGGGATACAGCATTGGACAACAGTAGGTTTACAGTTGTTTGTATAGAAATAATGCAATAGCCCTGGCTGGTGTAGCTCAGTAGATTGAGTGTAGGCCTGCAAATTGAAGGATCATGGTGTGATTCCCAGTCAGGGCACATGCCTGGGTTGCAGGCAAGTTCCTAGCAGGGAATGCATGAGAGGCAACCATACATTGATATCTCTCTCCTTCTCTCCTTCCCTTCCTCTCTAAAGATAAATAAATATAATCTAAAAAATTAAAAAACAATGCAATAATTCATACATAATAACACAAGAATCAGCTCTCTTTCATGTACTCACAGCTATGAACCAACTTTTGCCCCACCCTGTATATCCAAAAAATGGAAAACCTATGCTCACACAAAATATGTAAATATATCCATAGCAGCATTCTTCATAAGAACAGAGTTGTGGAAGAAACCTTAATGTACATCAATTGATGAAAGGATAAATAAAATATATTCATACAATGGAATACGTTTTTCAGCAAAATAATAAATGAAGTACTTACACACACTACATCATGGATGATATTATTATGCTAATTGAAAGATGCCAGTCAGAAATGACCATGTATTATATCACTAGTTTGCCTACAGAAAAAAAAACAAAACTAGGAGAAAATTAAAAACAAAGAAAGCAGCAAGCAGTATGATATCTTTTAACCCAAGCATATCAATAATCACTTTAAATGTGAATGATGTAAAGACGTCAGTTAAGAGAGGGAGGTTGTCACATGAAACTGTATGGTGTCTAAAAGAAGCTCACTTTAAATAAGAAGACACAGATGATTAATAGTATTTTTTTAATTACAATATTTTTAAAACTGAAACTAATATTTTGGAAACACATACTAAATTATGCTTGTAGAAAATAATATAATTATAATGTCTTAATACAGTCAATAAAATAAATTACAAACCCTGGGTTATTTGTGTTCCATTTTTCAAAAATGTCTCATGCTTTAGATGAAAACCACCAGGGGTAACATTAATCAGCACCCCAGGAAGCCTACTTTGAGATTCTATATTTTAGAATCTATATTTCACGTTAGTTTGTTGCTGTTGTCGCATTTATTTATTCATTTAGCTTTCTTTCTCCCTCATGCTTTATTTTTGGCAAAGTGCACTCCACAGCCTTCTCTGCCTGCAGCAACGAGGACGGAGTACCGAAATCACACCTCTGTTCCCTGCCGCATCGTTTACAATAGTCACGATACGGCAGCAGCCGAGGCATCCACTGGCAGATAAAAGTGGAAAAAGAGGATATGGTACAGACAGATGATGGAATATTACTCAGCCATAAAAAGAATGCAGTCTTGCCATTTATGCTCCAGTGTATCATGCAAGGTGAAATAAGTCAGACAGAGAAAGACTAATACCATATGATTTATCTTATATGTAGAATCTTAAAAAATAAACACAATAAAAACAGAAAAAATTCATCGATAGGGAGAATGCACTATTGGTTGCCAGATGGGAGACAGTGGGCAGGTGGGTGAGAAAACTGAAAGGAATTAAGGAGTACAAATCGCCAGTTGTAAAACTAGTCACTGGGATGGAAAGTGCAGCACAAGGCGTCTTATCAATAATATTGTAGTAACTATATATGATGCCAGATCTGCACTAGGCTTATCATAATGATCACTTCATAATGTATATAAATGTCTAATAACTGTTGTGTACCTGAAATTAATATTGTATGTCCATTAAAATTAAAATGTAAATATATACCATGAGAATGTTTTGAATACTCTGAATGTAAGTACTATGAGCAATTTATTGTAAAACATGTCATTGAGTAACTTTAGTATCAAAAATCGTAAAGAGCTAGCAATATTACTAGATGCAATAGATAGAAAATTTACTCACCTTGTTCACATTTATTTTAATATCTATTTTAAACTTTAGCAAATTGAATCATCTTCTGTTTGTCTGAGCCAATTTGTGTTTGATTTTTAAATAAAATCTGGCATTCAAGAAATTTGACTGCATAATAAAATTTCCTGAATCTTCTTTTTATGTGACATTTCTGTATGAGAATGTTTCTAGATGAAAAATAAAAGGAAAAAGCAGTAGCTATTTTCTTGGCCAATTCTGTTTTGAAATTCTTGGATAGTTGATGTGCCCTTTGTGTTTGTTCATCGTGAAAACTCATCTTAGTTTATATATTTCACTTCCCCAGATATAAAAAGAACTTTTATGATGGTTTGTTCAATACCTGCTACTCAGTTGAGTGATTGGCAAGCACTGGGAAAACATCTTGTGTCTGGTGGCTGTTTTGTTAAAAATGCTTTTCCTTTTTGTATGGAAAAAAATCATTAAAACAAGTCAACCTTATCCAAATATATTTTATTCAAGAATCTCTGCAGCTGACTGTATTTATTTTTAATATTCCCAGACTAAAGGATGACAATACAACTAACAAATGCAGTTATTCTGACTTACTCAACTGAAACACTAGTTTTAGAAAAAAATATGTAAGGTTTAGAAAAAATTCTAAATTTCTTGTGAATTACATTAGGCATGAAATAATGTTATCATTTATTCATTGAAGTCAAACTATATACAGAAGAGAATTTGCTGACTAAACAAAAAGTAAATATGTACACATTTTCTTAAGAACCTTCTAACGCAAATACATTTCCAGTAGAATGTCTATAAAGCACTACACGGTTTACCACAACCACAGCCAGATGAAGTCCCTCATTTACTTATTCCAACCTAAACCTGTTAACAGAAAACTGAAAATATGCTTCAAGTTGGTCAGACTATCTTGGCTGAACACGTGTTGACACAGTTTTAGTTATTTTCTCCCACTTTATTTGCTTGTATAATCTATCTTGACTCCCAAAGCAGTGGAAGAGGAATTAATGTATATAAGATGGAATTTCTTTCCTTTAAAAAAATAGGCAATCACTATGTGCTAATTACTGTTAAGCAAAAGTGCTACTGAACTTTTTTTGAAGTTGTCTTCTGCTATTTGAAGGCAAATGTTACAAAAGTGTGGTGTTTGCATGTGCAGATGGGTGTGCATATTGACGTGGTATCAATCAGCCCTGGGAATTAGCTTAAGCTTAGAGAAGTATAAAATCTCTCTCTATGGTCACTAAGACTATTCATAACACAGGATTCTAGAATCTACTACTCACCTCAATCAATCATGATGATCTATTGTTATTGTGACAATACTGATAAAACCAACCCTATTTATTATTTCACAAATTTAAAAGGTATAAATAGGCCACTATTAGGAAATATGAGTATAAATTTAGGTCTAGTTTAATTTTAAGTGAAAGTGGTAAAAATTTTCTGACAAGTACTAATTTTTTTCAGTAAAAACAAGCAATGTTCTTTAGTAAATACATGAATGAGAATACCTAAATTGTCTGGAAAGGTAATGGAATGTCAATGGAATTGACAAATGATTCAGTGCTGACCATACATACACATTACAAAACAAATTAAAATAAATATACACATAATTCTGTGTTTGGACTAGAGAATCTTTACAAGGAAAGTAAATAATGCCCATCCAGATTTTCCTTTCTTTAGAGGGGAAAGTTGTCTGCTAATAAGAAGGGGAATATTATAGTATTTTGGCGTGCATCAAGAAAAAGTATTTCTAATAGATGAATTTTAGGTGCTATCTATATTGGATAACAGCTGCATTTCCAAGACTTGAATGAAATATCGAACACAATCAGAATGGACAGATTGTCAGACCTACCTGGTTACAAGAAATTAAACTTAAGTGTAAATACACCAATAGGTTAAAAATAAACCAACTAAAAATATATATGAGCACTAAGATGAAGAATTCTGGAGTGGCTATATTAAAAACAGACATAAAATAGACTTTAGAACAAGGAACATCACTAGTGATAGAGAGTAATATTTCTTAATGAGAGGAAGCAATTAATCACTAGATTGTTAATGATCCTACATGTGTATGCACCTAACAGAATTTTACAAATATAAAACAAAAACTGAAAGAATAGAAAGAAGAAATGCATAAACACCAATTATAGTAAAATATTTTTATACTTCAGTGGAAATAACTGATAGAACTGGAAATTAGTTAAAGGAGACATTGAAAACAACTGAATTACTGAATGTAACTGACACTTTAGAATAGCCCACCCCACAACAGCAGCCCCCAGATTGTTTTAAGTACTTGTAGAACACTAACCAAACTAAACCATATTCTATCGAAAACAATAAATTTGCAAAAGATGAACACAATATAGAGTATGTGTTCTGAAAATAATACAAAAGATTTCAGAAAATTAGAAATCCAAAAAGAATGGTAAAAGAAATATACACAAATATGGATCTAAATAACCTTTGGGTCAAAAAATAAATCACTAGGTGAATTAAAATATTTCTAATTGAGCCCTTACTGGTGTGGCTCAGTTGGCTTGGTGTCATCTCATGGGTCAAAAGATCACAGGTTTGATTCTCCACCACAGCACATGCCTGGACTGTGGATTTGAACCTCAGTCAGGAGCCTAGGAGAGGCAACCAAGAGATGTTTCTCTCACATTAATTTTCTCTCACTCTCTTTCTCTAAAAATAAATGAATAAAATCTTTTAAAATTTCTAATTAAGTAAAAATTAAAATACAAATATCAAAATGAGTAAGATTCTACGAAGAGTTATAAAAAGGAATTTATAGCTTTGATTGCTTCAAATTACATCAGAGGTTACCCAAAAATCAATGATCTAAGCTTCAAAATGAACTTAAAAAATCAAAACAGGAAATTAAAACTAAATTAAAAGGACAGAAATATGGAATATAGACAAAAGCAAAATTCAAAAAAATTAAATCAGTATAGATAAATTAATAAAATAGTATTGTTCTTTTAAAAAATCTATGAAATTGATTACATAAAAAATAGAAGGCAAATTAACATCAAAAATTAAAAAAGGGTTATAAATATAAATCCTATAGGTAATAAAATATTAACAAGAGAATATTATGAAATTTTATGACAATATATTTGACAGATTTATTGAAATTAATAAGAAACAAATTTATAAATATTTTCAAATTTAATGAAATATAGTTTATTAAATGTAAAAATCTACAGAATAAATTCTCAACAGGAATCAAGAAGAAATGAAATGTGATATATTTATATTATGAAACACTATACCACAATGAAAATAAATATATAATTGTAGAATGCAATAGCATGGGAAAGTTTCACAGAAATAATAATTAATAAATGAATCCAGGCACAAAATCTACTCCTCTATGTTTCCATTAATATAAAGCTTAGCAATAGTCAAATCATATTTTGTTAGAAGTCAGACTAATTGGAAACTGGGTATGGAAGATTAGTAATTAGGAGGCAACATGAAATGAGCTTCTCAAGTGCTCAGAATATTCTGGTTCATGCCCTATATGGAAGTTGCACGAGTTTGATCTTACGTTGCTGTGATTAATATATGCATAATTGTGCACTTCTCTGTATGTGTATGATATTTCTAAAATATTTTCAATTAGAAAAAGTGTAGTGATTTGAAATAATAAGGCTCTTACATGGGTTCACTAGCTGTGGGTTGTGGTATAATGATTAATTGCATATCTTTAATGCAATTTTATATCGTCTCTTATGTTTTTAAGTTAGGACCATATATATCAGATGGTCTCCTCAGAGCATAATGCATCCAGGTTTTTTGGCTCCATTTTGATATGTAATATTCTGATCGAACCATATGGTAAAGGAAAAATTTACATTCAATATGAAAACTGTTTAAGATCAGTGAGGTCTCTCCTCCTGGTGTAGCTCAGGCCTGTGAACCAAAGGATTGCGGTCCGATTCCCAGTCAGGGCACATGCCTGGGTTGCAGGCTAGTTCCCAGCAGGGGATGCACAAGAAGCAACAATACATTGATATTTCTCTCCCTCCCTCCTTACCTTCCCTTCCCCTCTGAAGATAAATAAATAAAATCTTTTAAAAAAGAAGATCAGGGAGGTCTGTCTGTAATTTTTTTTTCTAGAATGAATAGTTTCCCTCTTCTACCCTCTCAAAAATAAAAATTTACATGCCAAATTCATCAGTAAATTTTCTGCTTGTGACACTGGCTATAACTAGCTCCTTCCACATCAATGCCCGTCTATGACCCCATTCGCGTGGGTGCAGAACCTGCATAACTATTAGAGACTAGTGCCTGGAGAGCTCTTTCAGGACTCACAGTTAACTGTTCAATCTAAAAATGCCGATCTACTTCCAGTCCAGGTGACAGCATCGGTAAACACGGCTCACCTCCTTGCACAACCACATCAAAATTATGACTAAATAATGCAACAACCATTACACAGAAGAGGCAGAAATCAAGTTTAATTGGAAGTCTGATGAGTATGCGATTAAAGAAACCACATCCATCCAGTCTGGTAGGAGGGGCAGAGATGTGGAATGGGCTGTCCCCACGTACACATGTGGTAGACAAAAATCTGGAAGGGATATCTCAAGGGCAAAGAGTCCCAACACCACACCAGATCCCCTAGACCAGGGTACCAACACCAGGAAGACAAGTTCCCACAAATGCTGACTGCAAAAATCAGTGAGGATTGATTGGGTGGAAGTAATTTCTGGAGTCCCAAGCAGTCCCTTTTAAAGAACCCAGAGACTAACTTATTCGGACTCACTCCCTCTGAGCTCCAGCACCAGAGAGGTAACTTGAAAGGTACCAGTGGCATACAGGGAGGAACTGAAGTGGCTGGCATCAAGGTGAGAGCTGGGGGAGAGCTTCCTTCTAGACAGAAAGTTGGGCAGAGCCACAGAACTAACAGGGTGCCAGATCTGAAACTCCATCAACCTAGCTAACACTGTGTGCCCTGCCCTGGAGAACCCTGAGCTTACATGCCCATCCAAGCTGTTAACGGTAGTTTTTCCATATGAATGGCTGGTCTTGGCTCATGCCTCACAACTTTCGTAATTCTCTCAAACAAGTAAAAGCCAGCCTCAGTGAGCCTCTAACCCTCATAGCACTTGCTAAGTGGCCCCGGGCCTGGCACTGGTGACAAACACCCTAGGTTCACAGTTAGGCTTCACCTGGGAACCTTCAAGTCCCACACAAGTAGTGAAATTTTTTTGCAATTTCTTACAAAACTAAACATAACTTTTATTATGCAATGGAACTCCTGGGTATATACCATAAGTAGTGAAGACTTATGCCCACACAAAAGTCTGCACACAGATGTTTATCGCAGCTTTATTCATAATTGCCAAAACTCAAAAGCAGCCGAGATGATCTTTAGTAAGTGAGTGGATAAAACTTGTGATACATCCAGACCCTGGAATATTTTTCAGCTCTAAGAGAAAGTGATCTTCAAGCCATGAAAATACATGGAGGAACCACACATGCATGTTACTAAGCGAAAGAAGACAATCTGAGAAGGTTACCAGTTGTGTGATTCCAACTATGTGACCTTCTGGAAAAGGCAAGCTATGGAAACAATAAAAAGGTCAGTGCTTTCCAGCATTTGGGGGAGGAGAGGAGAATACCAGAAACACAGGATTTAACGCTGTGAAAATACTCAGTATGATACTACAATAGTGGATGGATTCACGACATTATACTTTTGTCAGACCCATGGAATGTAAAACATCAAGAGGGAGCCCTAAGGCAAACTGTGTACCGAGGGTGACAATGAAGTGTCCATGTAGCTTCATTAATTAGAACGAATGTAAGATTCAGGTGTCGGATGTCGGTGGTGGGAGAGGTGGTGTGGCGGGGGCAGGGGGTGTATGGGAACTCCGTCCTTTCCACTCAAACCTGCTTTGAACGGAAACAGCTCTAAAAGTCGTCTACTATTGTTTTCAATGAGGGGGAGTGGTAAAAAGAATGCCAGACATGATTCCTTTGGTTAAAAAACTAGCAGAATTTACCTTCAGGATGGTAATTAAAGATGATATTGCTTTAAGGTTCAACAGCAGATTTTCACAACCAACCATCATTTGTAATGAGCAATGTTAATATGACCTAAATCTTTCATTTTGTCATAATGTCCATTTGAAATCACCTCTGATATTGCACAAATGCTTGTTTCTGTTTTGCTTTGGTCCCAATGCTCCATCATTATCTGAATGAGGCGCACCAGATTGATTCCTTTTATCTTTTTGATCCAACTGAGGGGCTACCTATTCTTTCAAAGGCCCTAATTGAGATTCTAGGAAGCACCTTCTTATACTGTCTTCCCTGCTTCGAACCCTTTCCAGTATATAGTTTACTTGCTACAAAAGCACATCATGAATTAAAAATAATATAAGGGAATAGAGAAATCTTCTAAATAGATCACAAAGTTGACATTTTTGTATTGATTTTAAGAATCACCTCTGACCATTCATTGTTCTTAGCTGTTGTTATAATACACTGTGCCATGGATAAAAATCTAAAATATCAGACAGTAATGACTTTTCCACCAAAAAAATTGATGAGAAAACAAGTAATTAGGATTCAGGGATTTAAAAGAGTAGTTCAGATAAATTCAGAGGAATCTCCAAATTTCCAGTGAATATTAAGTAAAGTCTACCATAGGAATCATATTTTAGAAAAGATTAGAATATTATGGTTCTGAAAGGTGTAAAGTGCTGCTCTGGAATTTTCATCATTCAAGTGGTGAATTTATAGTTACAAATAAAGTGGCTTTCCCATAAGTTTTCCTTAACTTCTATGTGTGCAGTGCCACCAACAGGAAAAACATGAACTATCAAACAGCAATAAATTCGAGGGGAGATAAACGACTTAATAATCTAGAAGAGTGTAAGAATTGTCTTCTGCTGTGGCATGTTTTTGACCCATTCTAACCTTGACTCCCAACATGAGAGTTTAAGTAACTTTATTTCTCTAATGTGAAGCAACATTCTTTGTCAGGTTAGCTTGTAGTGATATTCAAACATGACCCAAAGTAAGACTTTTTTATCGTGACCCAGAATATCAACATATACACCTACATACGAATTGAAATAAAATTCCAGAAAACAGCATTTAAGCTTACTATATGCAATGACATATCATTTTCTGTTCTGTTTCATATTTCTCTGCCTTCTTATGGAAAGAGTGCTATCACTACTGTATTATCATATACTAAGGTCTACAAGGTCCTTGTTTATCTTTCGATGACTGGGGTCTTGGTCAGTGCCAAGTTCATACTCATTAAAATGCATTGAATAAATGCATGAATCTTCCCAGCTTCTCAAGATTAGTATCAAAATTCTGCCCATAGAAATTGTTTTGTGGAATTTTGAGAGACTACCTTAACATCGTAAGCAATTACATTTGTAAGCAAGGCTCTCTGGGAATGGCACCTAGTTAGACAACCAGAAGGAAAAGAGAAAAAGAAGTAAAAAGCTCTGAAAGACATAAGATCTACTAGCAAATAAAAATGAGATCTACTAGCAAATAAAACAATTAGCAATCTGTTGCATTTTCCTTCTGCATTGTGTTGCTCAGTCATCACGTCCACTATGAGGTGGATGTGCCCAGGCCCTTCTGCACCATGCTTCTATATATGTTGACCTAAAAACACAACTGGTAACAACTAACATAATACAGCCTTTAGGAAAATGGTTTTCCTACTGTAATCGAGTCAAGTCTAGCCCAAAACATCTGATTTATGCATATAATTTAGCTAAAACTTTTTTGAACAGAACTTTTTAATAGTATTTTTCACTAATAGATATTTAACACTAAACTCTCTCTACATTTATCTGTATATGTATATGTATTTCAGTAAGAGAAGTAGCATATATATAAACTGCCAAATATATTTATGCATTTAATATATAAAAATACTCAAAAATGTTATATCAATCATTCCTTTCACACTGTATTACATTTTCAAAAATTATTCAATGATATTGTTAAATTTTAAAATTTAATATAATTCATGCTAGAATTAAATAATGTGTTTTAAATAAATGTTAGACCTTTAAAAAGTTGTCCCAAAGAACAAGTTACACATACTTACCACAAGGGGGCTCAGTAATGGAAAGAAAGGGAAGGAAATCAAGCAAAAATAAC
Organism: Carollia perspicillata; assembly: GCA_004027735.1. NCBI lineage: Eukaryota > Metazoa > Chordata > Mammalia > Chiroptera > Phyllostomidae > Carollia > Carollia perspicillata. Next base: position 27,947 of record PVKM010000897.1, on the reverse strand, counting down.
ATCTTAAAATGAATATTAGAATACCACTTCATACTTCAGAAAGAACTTTAAGAAACCTCTCTTCCTCTCTCTAGAAATTAAGAATTTAAAAAAGAAAGGGTCTAAAAGTAATTGTTAAGAGCTCTGGTTTATCATGCCACCTACCCACACTATGGTACAGGGAAACTCCACGGACTTTCCCCAGGTTTTCAGGGGCAGCATTTTTAAAGCCAATGCAAACGAATAGTGTACTCATAAATGACTTTACAGATTAAGAAACATTTTTATAAACTCAAATAAAGGGCTCTCCGAAATGAAATGTGTGTAATTGGGGTGAATGATGAGGTTTCTTTCATTTTTCCTCTTCCCTTCCCTTCTTCGTCTTCTTCTGAATCGTCCTCTTTCTTTATAATCTTCTCCTGCCTTCTCTCCCCCACCTTTACTTTTCCCCTCCCTTTTTATGGAAAAAATAATGTTTTCATGGTATAATATGAAGCTCCGAGGACCTGGATACAGACATATCTCAGTTTGAATTTTAGGTTTTTTATGTGACTTTGAGTAAATCCATGTTTGTAGGCATTAGTATCGTTATCTGTAGATTTGGAAACACGTCCTGAAGGATTGTGAGAGCCTTAGATCATATATGGAAAACACCCACCACAGCAGCTAGAAAGTAGATAATTTCTTAAATGAGACTAGATATTTTATGATTTTACAAATGTGAAATATTGTTAGTGAAATCGTTTCATAGAACTCTTGTTATGTGAGTTTTAATATTTAGAAGTCCAATCTCCATGCACACAACTTATTTTTACTGATGCATCACCCTGTAAACTTTCCATGTAAGACTGACAAAGTACAGGTATATATTCCTGATAAGTAACCATAGTTAAGTGTGGAAGAGCCTCAGTAGAAAGAAGTCCTACACCTTTGAAGACTTCAGAAACCAAACAAAAAAGATTTCTTGGTAAAAAGGAAAGTAAACAAACTAAGGAAGACTTGATTGATTTTATAAAATAAGGTACTAAGTATTGAATAAAAACAGAACTGTAAAACATTTTGTTAGACTTTGATGGTGGATGCATGATGTGCACTGATTCCTTGCCTCCCACATGAGCACTGACTGGGGATCAAATCTGCAACTTAGGTATGTGCCCTGACCACAAGAAGCCAAATCCACTGAATCCACGAACTTTTGGTGTATGAGATGGTGCTCCAACCAACTTAGCCACCTGGCCAGGGTGACATGATATGCATTTTTACTCATTTCTTTTAAATATTTTTAATATTTTATTTATTTATTTTTAGAGAGGGGAAGGGAGGGAGACAGAGAATGAGAGAAACATCAATGTGTGGTTGCCTCTTGCAAGCCTCTCACCAGGGACCTGGCCCACAACCCAGGCCTATGAGCTGACTGGGAATCGAACCACAATCCTTTGGTTCCGAGGCCATGCTCAATTCACTGAGCCACACCAGCCAGGGCTGATATGCATTTTTAAAAAACAAAAAAGCTGTGCAAGACACAGAGTGAAGATGAATGTAAAGTATGGATTTTAGTTAATAATAACCACTGGCATTGGTTCATGAATTATAACAAATGTACCACACCAAAGCAAGACGTCAATAATTTGGGAAATTTGGGGCAGGGATGGAGAGAAGGGAGTATCTGGTAACTCTTCTATTTTCTGCTCAGTATTTCTACCAACCTAGAAATCATCTTTAAAAATGTCTATTAATCACTTGTTTTAAAAATCAATACATATATCTGCTCAAACAGAAGATGTTTAGTATTTCTATTTATTGAGGACAGCATTTATTTCTTCATGCAAAGCACTAAGTTAAAAATTAGACTGTGAAACGTTAAAAACAATTATATTTATTTTTGTTTACTTAACATCTCCCATATTGTTCACTATGGATATACAAAAATGCTTGAATGAAAACTGAGAAAATTTAAGATTTTTCTGCAGGCAGCCTAATGTTTAAATTATTACTAATAATTAAGTATAATCTTAATGTTGACCTACTTTATTGGATACTGTCTCAATTTCAGACACTATTCTAAGTACTTTATAAACAGTATAAAATAGATTTGCACAATTTCTAACATATAAATCACTCTAGTAAGTCTTCCACTCTGAGCAATATTTATGTACAATCACATTTAGGTACTGTGAGAACATGGAGCAATGAATTATTTTTGATGTCATATAAAAATCAATGGTTTAATAATAGTATGCATACTGGGCTCAGTGTGTGTGTCAGTGTGTGTTTACAGGTATAACAATGATTAAGATAAAGCTATATTAAAATTAATTCCATCAAACATAATATCTGCTAGATTATTTTTTATTACACAGTGGTAAATCAGAGTTTTAACATAAAGATTCACAAGGAATTTCTGGTAGTCACTATGTCTACACTAGAACAAACATATACAGTAAAAGTATTCAATATGTTCCTGTTTCATTTTAAATTTCTTTGTTTTAGAACATACTTACCTAATAATTATGAGAATATTAAATTGGAAATGCAGGGGACTTGAAATATCAGCCTAAAAAAATACCATACTTGTAATAAATTAGTGATATCTATGGGAAAAAAGTACTTTATTTGAATGAATACAAACATGCCACTCCAGGCTTAGATCTTTAAAACATTTAGAAAATTGCCTTTATTATGTTAAAGTATGCTCCCTCTATTCCCACTTTACTGAGTGTTTTTATCATAAATGGGTGCTGTACCCTGTCAAATGCTTTTTGTGCATCTATTGATATGATCATGTGATTTTTGTTTTTCCTTTTGTTTATGTGATATATTACATTTATTGATTTGCAAATATCGCACCATCCTTGCATCCCTGGGGCAAATCCCACTTGATCACAGTGTAGGATCTTTTCAGTGTATTGCTGGATGCAGTTTGCCAATACTTTGTCGAGGATTTCAGTTAGCTTCTATGTTCATCAGCGATATTGGCCTGCAGTTTCCTTTCTTTGTTGTATCTTTTTCCTGTTTAGGGGTTAGGATGATGATGGCTTCATAAAAAGACTTTGGGAGACTTCCCTCTGCCTGGATTTTTTGGAACAGTCTGAGAAGGATAGGGGTTAGCTCTTCCTTAAATGTTTTGTAAAATTCCCCCGTGAAACCTTCCAGTCCAGGGCTTTTGTGCACCAGGAGTTTTTTGATTACTGCTTCAATGTTGCCAGCTGTTTTCAGACTATTTAGGCTTTTGCTTCTTCTTTATCCAGTTTTGGAAGATTATATTTTTCTCAAAATTTGTTCATTTCACCCAGGTTTTCAAATTTCTTGGCATATAACTGTTCATACTAATTTTTTACAGTCCTTTGCATTTATGTGGCATCAATTATAATCTCTCTTCTTTCATTTCTGATTATGTTTATTTGGGTCCTCTCTTTTTTTTCCTGCTGAGTCTGCTTACAAGCTTGTCAAATTTATCTTTTCAAAAAAACAGCTCCTGGATTTATTGACCCTTTGAGTTGTTCTTTTAGTATTTATGTCATTTAATATATAATATAATATATAATGCATGTTATATAATATATAGTTTACATATATAATATAATGTATGTATATTATATATCATATATTAAATATATGTTTTAATACCCTACGAAGTGATGTGGAATAAATATATATCTAAAACACATGTGTATATACATGTATTTATTCTCAACTCAGTTCTTGGTTTGCTCCCCCACCAGTAATAACTCAATAATTCATTGTCTCTCTCTCGTGACCTTATGTGATCTTATACAAGCTTATGGCTTGAACTTGAATATTCCAATTATAAAAGGGAAATACAGAATACTACTTCATAAAATAAAGATGAGTCTAGGAAAACTACTTAAAAGTTCAAAATACCAATTCATTGAAACAGTACTTTTTGTTAAAAGTTATTTTAAATTTTTAACATGTTAGAAACAATGTATTAGAAACCTTGACAATATACATTATTGCAGTTTTTATTCAATAAGTAATATTTTTAATTAATTTTCTCATCTTAAAATGTCAGTGTAGATGAAAATATTGTATCATATTTAATATTGGTAAAGCTGTATTGCCAAACTTAGTCCAAGGATCCAGACCACACTGTTTTACCAATTTAAACAGAGCCTGAAAAGCTGGGGGAGGGCAGTCTTTCCAGAGCTTGTCTAGATATTATAAGAAAGACAAAGAAAGAAGAAAGAGAAGAAGAGAGAGAGAGAGAGACATCCTATAGACTATGGTGTCTCCATTTCACACTGATTAATAGATTATGCGTTCCCTCATCTGCGTGGCTCATGGACCATCACTCTCATTCTCTGCTCAATTTAGCAATCAAATGCATTACTCCTCCCCCAAGGGAGGGGGCAAATGAGGAAATGGAAAGTTTGGCAGGAAGTGATCATTCCCAAACACTTCCTCTAAGTGTGTAAAAAGTCTATAATAGGTACCAAATAGTCTTCCATAAAACATCTTCCTAGTTTTATTTAATATATTTTCTGCAACAATTATAGCCTTTTGGCAATTATTAGCAAAAACAGAAAATAAATTTAATTAAATTATTCCAGTTAGGTAAAAAAAGCTTTCTAAATGGGAATATTTCTTCCTCTCTTACTCTTCTGATTTGTCCTTCTCAAGAAACCTTGCAGAAATAGATTAATGGAAAATATTATGTTTGCCACAAGTATGATTTTATAGGTATTGCCTAAAAATATTCATTGACTTCTGATAAATTGACACCACAGCGCATGTGCCAATTTTACTGAGTTGCTATTGGGTAAGTATGTCTCCAAATAATGTCTGCGACACTTTTCACAACACCTCTATCTATAATCAACTCTATATTTTCTCACAAAACATAGAGTTTAAGGAACCATGAGAGTGGACAAATTTTCTGAAGTTGCGGAATTTATGGCAGGTAAAACTGCTGCTCCAATGGAATTCACAACTATTAACAAAACAAATTGAAAAAAAAATCTATAGATTGGGACAAGAAAGAGTTATTAGCTTAAAAAAACAAAGAAGAAAGTAGAGTGAAAAAAACTGCGTAAGATAGTAAAGAGTTTTTTTAATTTCAAAAACATTTTATAGATATACCTGAGGCCAAACAATAAAGGCAGACATGAAAATAAGCTGAACAAAGGAACAAGGTAATCCAGATGAAGTAAAGAGACTTCACTTTATGGATCATTAGAAAATACGGTACATGAAGTAAGGGGAGAGAAGACAGTTATGGTACCAAAACTTTCTTCCAGCTCAATTAAATAATATTTATGTTTTTGTTGTGTCTAGTTATTTCTGGGTTGAAAAGGTAAAAGTTATCTACAGTGTTGCATAGAACCAAGATGTTGTACATTCATAAAAATAACTATCGTATGTTAGATTATGAAACATTTACTCTATTCAAACTTATTTGAATTCCAAGTTGTTTGAGAACAAAACAGCGCTATGCTAAGAGACAGAAGTGTATGTAAGTATATAGATGCATGTTTTAAAAAGTTTAATATATTTCCAACTCAAAGACCTCATTTATTTGACTTTCATTATAGTAATTATTTGCAATATTTTTACATAATTAGTTTGTATTTTCCTGCCATCTTTATGGTTAATTACAAGTAATTTCAAATTCCATTAACTTCACCTACTTATTAAAAATTGAAACACATTGTGTATTATAAGGGCAATAAGATATTTAATTCTTGAATTAAAAATAAAACTTCTTTTAATGTTAGCATATATAACCAGCAAATAAGAATGTTGATGAGTGACTCCAATTATAAGGAACTAAGTTAAATTAACTGTTTTGTGTCCCCAAATATATATTGTTTAAATTTCTAACAAGGAATGCTATCTAAACTCTAAAGAACAGAAAACATATGATTGAGAAAATGAAGAGCCGGCGAGAAGTTGAAGGCTGCACAGCAAACACATGCCCTTGAATGTCCTGGTGTCCAGCTGGTTCAACACGAGGGAAACCTCTGTAAGGCCGGGCTATGCACTCAGAGTGGGCTATGCACTCAGGTAGTACTCAAAAGTACTGTTCGATAAGTGCTGCTGAATTAATTTCATTGTTGTTTTACCTGAAAGGTAACTGAATTTTCAAATGTAAGTAACAATTTGTCTTCTCAATACTAATAGACCTTCTGTGTCTAAGAAGATTACTTGTTAAACTTTTAGAAATTATTTAAGTATATGGACTCCAAACTTAAGTTTTCTCATATCATTATATGTACATGATTAAAATATTATAATCATTAAATTATTTTTTCATTTTTAGTATTTTCTATTTTATTTATTTTTATTTATTTTTTTATTGTTCAAGTACAATTGTCTCCATTTTACCCCACCATGCCCCCCCACCCCACCCATCCCCACCTCCCACCCTGGATCCTATCCTCTTTGGCTTTGTCCATGTGCTCTTTGTATGTGTTCCTTGATGGCCCTTCCCCCCTTCCTGTCTGGTTACTGTCAATTTATTCTTTATTTCATTGTCTCTGGTTATATTTTGCTTGCTTGTTTATTATATTGATTAGGTTCCACTTATGGGTGAGACTATATGATATTTGTCTTTCTCCACCTGGCTTATTTCACTCAGCATAATGCTCTCCAGTTCCATCCACGCTGTAGTGAAGGGTAGGAGGTCCTTCTTTCTTTCTGCTGTATTTTATCGTGTAAATGTACCATAGTTTTTTATTATCCACTCATTTACTGGTAATCATTAAATTCTTATTATAGAGAAAACAACAAAATTTTCCAACATTAAATGTAGTTTCAGAAAGTTATCTTCATGACAGTAGTAGCCATTTCTACTGCTATATTCCCAATACCTCAATGAGCTCCTGGAACAGAATGAAGTGTGTGTTCAAAAAACAGTCATTGATGAAAAAATAAATTTATTTGTGTATAAAAAAAATGCATGGGATGAAATTTCCTCCTAAAAATTTAAAGGATTATAGTTTAACCAAGATTGTCAGTCTCTAGATTTCTATTTTGATTTTAATAAAACATGTTTTTCATAATATTATTTGTTATGAATGCCTCAAGAAAATAAATTTTATCACACCAATCAGATTCTCATGTGGCTACTAACTCTTTTATATGTGTACCATATACACATACTCAGACTCTCTGTGACTAGACTTCAAAGGAATTCTGGAGGATACAGTTAACAGCGGCCCCCTCGGCTGACTTCCCGAAATACACGGCAAAGGATTTTTGTTTCTTTTGAGAAAACAATGAGACAATTACACTTACTAAAAAGTGAAATTCGTATCATTGTTATCTCATAATGCCAGTGAGTGAGGAAATTATTTTATTCTAGGTTTTACATGGCACAGGTTTGATAAGTAAAAGAATTTAATTAAGGATCCAAGATACAAAAAATCTGAAGCACCAGTTTCTCAGCTGAATATGAAATAAATTTGATATGATATTCAAAAAACATCTTTCTTGAATATAATTCCCAAACTCTAAAGTTTACTTGTAATAAGTACCTTCAATTTTTAGTACATTAATAGAGGCGTGTAAGCATCACCAAAATCGAGTTTTAGAATATTCCCATGATGCCATCTGAAGTGAATCTCTGTTCCCCGGTCCAGTTCCAGGCAACCACTGATCTGTTCTTTGCTTTGATTGATTTGCCTTTTCTGAAAGTCTCATATAAATTGAACCACGCAATATTAATCTTTTGTATCTCACTGCTATCACTTAGCAAATGTTTTTTGAGTCCATCTAAGTTGTAGAACTTTGTTCCTATTCATTGAATAATATTCTATCCTATGGAGATGTCATATTGTATTATGCTGATGGACATTTGAACTGTTTCCAGGTTTTAACTGCTAAGAATAATTCTTCTTTAAAATTTTGTGTCAGTCTTTGTGAGGACATATTTTTCATTTCTCCTTGTCAGATGCCTAGAAGTGTAATTGCTATATAATATGGTAAGGGTATAGGTAACTATTTAAGAAAATGCCAAAGTTTCTTCCGAAGTGGCTGTATCAGTTTACACAACCAGCAGAAATGGATGTGGGCTCCAGTTCCACCACATCACCAACTCTTCTTACCAACTTTCTTTATGATTAGCGCCATCCGAGCAGGTGTGAAGTGGTGCCTAAGTTTTGTCTTTATATCCCCCTAACAATTAATAATGCTGAACATCTTTTGGGCACTTACTGACCATTTGTATATCTCATTCTCTTTAAAAGAAATTTCTCTTTAAAATATTTTTATATGAAAAAATAAAATAAAATGCATGTAAAAGAAGCATGCCCACTCCAGACCTAACAAATCAGAATCCATGGAGGGGAATAAATAATAAATACATAAATAAAAATAGGTGCCTATTTTAAACAAAATTGTCTTGTTAATATTGCATTAGAGGAGGTTTTTTTTTTTTTTTTGGCTTAAAAACAGACATTTATTTCTCAGAGTTCTGCAGGCTAGAAGTCTGAAATCAGGGTGCCAGCTTGGATAGGTTCTTGCTGGGGGCGTTGGTTCACCTGCTGTGTCCTCATATGTCTGAAAGGACCAGTTAGGTCTAACCTTGTCTTATCCCAGTCATGAGAGCTAGAGTCTCATGGCCTATTTACCTCTCAAAGGCCCCACCTCCAAATACCATCATGCTGGGATTAGGGTTTCAACATAGAAACTTTGGGGGTACATTCATCCATAACATTTGTTAATTTTGTTAGAAAAAGACATTTCATTGCCACCAGTCAGAAGATTTATATTTGTTTAATAAATATACAAATAACTCATCTCTGGACTTACAGTTTTAAGAGAAGTACAAAAATATGTCACAAAAGCGAAAATACTCCAATGAAAATTGTGCTCCCTTCGATGTGGTGACTTGTGCAATGCATGCCCTGAACAACTGCATGAGGCCATGTTTAATCTAAATTTAGTAGACTTCATCCAATGACTTGAAGATCTTAAGAAGAAAGACAGAGGTTTCCTAAAGAAGAGGGAATTATCCTCAAAATTGCCATATAAACTACCTGAATTTGTAGTCTGCTTCCTTATGGAACTCTGAGTCAAGACTGCAACATCAACTTCTATCTAAATTTCCATTCCACCAGCCTGCACTATAACTTTGCCAGCTCTCACAGTCTTATGAACCAAGTGAATTTTTTAAAATAAATCTCTATCTCTAATTGGTTCTGTTATTCAGAAAATTCCTGACTAATACCGTCTTGGTATGAAGGAAAAATAGATGAACTAATTTAGTTCCTTCCTCAATCAAGATAAGTATTTATATCTTTGAGGTTTAGTGCAGCCTAGAGTTCGGGAGGTTTTACAGAGAGAGAGAGAGAAACAGGCAAAGCAGAAATGTCTCTCTTCGTTCCAATTCTGCGAAACCAACCATGTCGTACTTTCCAGAAAAGACATTGTAGATCTTCCCAGGTAGAGTCTTCTGGATGCTGAGACAGCAAACACATCCTAGACATTGATCAATGAATTCCTAGAACAGGAATATTGGTTCTAAGAACCCAAATATCTCTGGATTAACTGAGACAGAAAGATTTTATTGACAGCTCATGGCTTGGGAGATAGTTGAAAATTGACCTTACTCAGGGACTCCCCGGATTCTGAGATAAGAAGGCCAGGCTAAGGTGGAGCTGGGTGTTCTGAAAGTCAGTGAGCCAAGCAAGAAAAACTGCTTTTCTGCTCCTCAGAGAATAGTCTAAACCAGTGCACGTACCATAGCAAAGTGTAATGGTTGTTACTGTTCAAGCTAAAGTTTTAATAACAAAGGGTTTTGAAAGGAGAAGATTCACGTATGGTAGGAGAGTAGAATATGCATTTCTGTGCCTAAGCTAAGATTATTAGAATATATTAAAGCAAATAAGAGAAAAATAAACACTTCCTTAAGTTGAGGACACTGAAATACTGACATTTTATACACAGTTTAGGAGGTACTTCACAAGTCTATTAAAAGATACTTGTTTAAAAATCACTGAAGTCTTCTTCCAGCATGACTCTTTGCTCTTTAGGTTTTACTATTAATCAATAACATTACTTAAAAAGAAAAGAAATTTGCCTTCTCAATGTAGGAGGTATTGCAATTAAAACAACTAAGACATTGAAAAAGCTGTCTGCACAGTAGTACACTCAAGCTGAATATTAAATATATATATATATATGAAAGACTCCCTAGGGCAGATGAGCTTTTTAATCATAGTGTTTGACTTTCCATATCTGATTTGTTTCTCCTTCTGTGGCAGGAGGGTGGACTTGTTAGCACATTTTTCTCTAATTTCTTGATAAGCACTACTATCAACCTGACAGCCTGGACTGATTAAATAACCCTATTAATATGCAGCTATAACCACTGCCTGTAAGAGTCTCTGAAGCTCAAATTAAATGTAAATTAACAAGGGCCCAAACCCCTCTTCAGCTTCTTTCATCTCAGGCAATTATCACACACTACCTGGTGGGGAAAGACAGTGTCCTTACAAATCACACTTATTGTTTTATTTTATTTTATTGGTCCAGTTGAGGTTGGATGAGATCCAGCCAGGGGAAGCATCGTGAAAGAGCATCGTAAAAGCAAGCCAAAATGAAATTTAGAGAGAGAAATGTATAAACGGAGAGTTCAATAAATATGCAAGCTGAAAGAGAAAAAAGTAGAGTTTAGGGAAGTAAGCAAAAAAGCAAGAAAGTCTTGTAGGCCTGGATTAGCAAATAATAAATGATCAAGAAAGAGATAATGAACACAGGACGGAACCTCCAGGTTAGCACCTTAGGCAAAAACGTCAGGCAGCTACTACGGCCAATGTGGGGCTGGGTCAAAGGTAAACAATGGACACAATGAAAATGTATAACTTTAACTGGAGTTGTGATCATCAATGGCAATAATGGAGCTCTTTTAGTTCTGCCAGTGACCGAAAGTTTTATGACCTATGATTCTCAGCCATCTACTTGAGGGAAAAGGTTAATTCAGAAATATGAATGAAGAATAGAATGAAGAGCCGAGATTTTTTCAAATGACTTTTCTTCTGCTATTATGTTACTGATAGAGTCTGAGTTTTCATGCATTTGAATAAAACTGACTCTATAATTCCATATGAATATTGCCTGACAATCTTACCATGTTTTGGTAATAAGATCACTTTCCCAAGCACTGAAAGTATATTTTCAATTTTTTCCATTTTTATTGAGCCCCCATGTTTATCTTCTCACTTTTCCTATATTCACTAATAGAAATTTTTCCATCTACTTCCTCCTAACATAAAATTTACAAATTTTTTCTTTCTTGCCATAAACAGTGGTTTATGCAACCATCCTCCAGAGTCAGTTCATACCCATAATCACAGATTATTCATGGCTATTTCTGTTCATTTCTGTTTCCATTTTCACTCTATTTTTTAAAAAATATTTTATTTATTTATTCCTAGAGAGAGGGGAAGGGAGGGAGAAAGAGAAGGAGAGAATAACAATACGTGGTTACCTCTATCGCACATTCCCCCAACTGGGGACTTGGCCCATATCCCAGGCATGTGCCCTGGGAATCCAACCAGAGGCCCTTTGGTTCTCAGGCCAGCTCTCAATCCACTGAGCCACACCAGCCAGGGCCACTTTGTTATATTTTTGTCATCAGTATTTTAGTGCACTCGAAATTTTCACACTTTGAAAAATATCCTCATGGAACGACTCACCCCCTCATCAGCTACATTATTCATTTTTTTTTTGTTTCCTTGATGAGCAGACATCATCCTATCACTCCCTTTACATAATAAAGGACAAGGCAGAAGCTTAATGGTATTACATGGTTTCTGGCAGCAGAATGCAAGAATCCTTAAATTTCCTTCTATCAAACACACCAATCCTCATGAAAAATCCATAGAGACAGCAAAAATAATTAAAATAAAATACTAAAAATAAATTGAGCCTTGGCTGGGTAGGTCAGTTATTAGTGTCATCTGGATACTCTAAAGTTGCGGGTTTGATCCCCACTCTGGGCACATACATGAATCAACAATAAATGCATAAATTAGTGAAGCAACTAAACTCTCTCTCTCCCTTTCCCCCTGTTACTCTTCCCCTTCTCTCTCTTTCTCTCTCTCTCTCTCTCTCTCTCTCTCTCTCTCTCTCTCTCTCTCTCTCTCTCTCTCTCTCTCTCTCTCTCTCTCTCTCTCTCTCTCTTTCTCTCTCCAATAAATTAAAGAGAGAGAGAGAGAGAGATGACATAACATTTTGTTCAGTGAGACCGAAAGTGTAAATCAAGGGGACAAAGTGAGTGGAGGTATGCCTAAATGGCTTGTAAATTTATACAAGCCTAAATGTTGCTATTAACCTCTCCCTTAATCCAAAAATCAATGATTTCAATGAGTACTTCAAAATATCCAGAAAATAGCATTTCCTGATTGTGAACTAGTACATCAAGCTATTTCTCAATATCTCCTCTTTCATGTCTCATTGGAAACCTTAAGCAACATGTAGAAAACTGAAATTATGAGTCGCCACAGCACGTAGAGACCATGTTCTAGGTCTTCCTCATCACAGATAAAGTGAATGGTATTGATCTGATCCTGACACTTATAATTAACTCCTCGTTCTCTACCACTCCTCATATCAAACACAAACATCAAATTGTGTTGGTCTACTTTGTTAATATATATGCATTTCATTCAAGACCATTCTCTCCTCTCTTACCATCTTAGTTCAAGCCACCACCATCTCTCGTCAAGATTACTGAAACAAGATCTTAACTAGCCCTGTTGCTTTTACCAAAGCATTCCTTTCAACTGTTCTTCTGGCGGCTACTAGAGTATTATTTTCTTAAATGTTTCTATTAACCTTTGCACAGGCAAAATCCTTAACATAGTCTGGATTTCACTGTGTGATTTGGGCATTCTTTGTTTCTCTATCTAAAGCACCAGCAGTACGATCTAGCTAGACTAATGTTTTCATTCCCTTGAGTATGTAAAACTTAGACAGCCTATATTTTGCCTAAAACAGGGTTTCTCCAACATTTTTGGTATAAAAAGTTCAGAGTAGTTATTTTTGGCTTGGTGCAACTCCATGAGGTCTCTGTTACCACTACTCACTGTAATGCAAAAGCGTCCACAGATGATGCACAATGAATGGGTGTGTTCTCCAATACAACTTAATTTCTTAAACAGCTGGCAGGATGGCTCTGGCTCACAGAACTTAGTTTGCCCACTCCTGCCCTAGAATATCTTGACTCTTTTGTCATTCCTATGACTCACTCACACCCACCCTTCAGGTGCCATTTATGTCAGGAAGCATTAAGCATCCCACAAACCGTTAAACCTTTCGATAGTGGGCTTTTATTGCTCCCTGTAATGTTGCTTTCCAATTCCTAACATAAATATATTTTATTAATAGCTTTATAAATATGTATAAAATATCTTTTTTTCTGACACTATACACTCCATAAGGGCAGATGCTATTTATATTGGTTAACTGCTGAATTTCCAGGACTTAAAATATAGTACACACTCAGAAATATATGCTGAGCCCTGACTGGTGTCACTCAGTGGTTTGGGCAAACCAAACTGAAAGGTCACTGCAAACCAAAACCATCGCCCTGCAAACAAAAAGGTCACTGGTTCAGTTCTAGTTCAGGGCACATGTCAGGTTGTGGGCCAGGTTCCCCATTAAGGGGCTGTGCCTATTCTGGGCACTTAATATAAATGGAATCATAGTACATGTGGCCCATTAAGGAGAGACAACTGATGAATGTTTTTCTTGCACATCAATGTTTCTCTCCCTCTCTTTCTCTTTCCATTCCCCTCTCTCTAAAAGTAAATAAAAATATTTTTGAAAAAGTAATGTATGTTTAGTGCAAACATGTTCTCTTAAATTCTGTATCCATATCAATGAGACTGTCATTCTGATATGGTGGACTGCATTAGTTTTTAAGTGTTCACTGAAATTCATTGGCTCTGAGACTTGGCTTGGCTAGTAAAATAAAGGGGAAATGACATGTATCAGTTATAAGCATGGGTTTAAAAATGGAATATTTGGTTGAACATGTTCTTTAATACCTCTCCAATTGTGAGACAGACTGACAATGAGCAGTGCTCCCAGCGACTATGGTTAACATTGTTAGCAAATAAAAACTACAGCATATTCATCAAATGTTAATTTCAGATAACCTATATATACATATTTATTTATTATATGTATACCCCAAATATTGCATGGGACTTATTTATACTAAAATTATTTTATATAATATTCAAAATTAATTGGGTGCCCAGTATTTTATCTGATAATCCTACCTTCAATTAAAATGTTGACTAAGTAAAAACTAAATTTTGCTTTTGTAAGCCACTAAAATATGAGTGTCACCTGTTGCCACAGTATAACCTACTCAGAGATCATCTTTAGCATGGTAATGATTAATCCATAATGTGTGTGAAAATAAGATAAAGATCTGGAAGTAAAATATTAAGGACAAGAATCAGAAAAATGATAGCATGAAGAGATATAAGATAAACTAACCAGAATGATAAGTTACAATTTGTGCACCCCATGGAATCTTATTTGGCCATAAAAAGAAATGAAGTATTGATTCAATCTACAACATGAATGAACTTTGAAAACATTGTGTGAAGTGAAATAGTACAGATACAAAAGGCCACATGTACTATGATTCCATTTATATAAAGCGCCCAGAATAGGCACAGCTATGGAGACAGAAAGTAGATTAGGGTCTGCCACGGCTGGGAGGAGGAAAAAATGAAGAATAACTGCTAATGAGGAGAGGGTTTGGGATGATGAAAGTTCTGGAATTAGATTGCTGTGACTGATGTGCAACTTTGTGAATATACTGAAAACCACCGAATTGTACACTATAAAAGGATGAACTTTATGGTAGGAGAATTATGTCTTGATAAAACTGTCACTACAAATATTTATATTTTAACTGTTCCTAGAGTAAAAAATCTCCTAAAGTAAAAAAATATTTAAAAAAAAATAGGGAATCAGAGGAATTTATCATGGATTCCAGGGGAGCACAACAATTTTCCTATGGAGAAAACAAATGGCAAAGTGTAAGAATGGTGGATTGTGTGTGATACAAAGATAGAGCTCTCCCTTACTTCTCACATTTCAAACAGACTTCAGTACTATGGTAGAAATAGAGAAAACTGTAAACAAGTAAATAAACATACTTGGAGTGACTTTTTCTTAAATTATTGTACATTGACATAATCATCTATTATTAAATACAGTTCTTATATATACAATTAGCTTTCCAAAGTTTTTATTGTTTGTAATATGTATAACTCATTCTCAGTTTCCTGAAGGAGAAAATGGGTACCTGATATTTAAAAGACTGATTAAAAACTGATCCTTAGGACATTATTCACTTTACCTAGTTTGATTTAAACAATTGTCTGAAAATTCCCTAAAGCAGGCTTTCGTCTGGTACATTTTTTGTGTCTCTAAACTCAAGCCATTGATCCGATTCTCGGTAGCCATTTTTATAATACAGTTAGAGTGAATTTAATTGCTTCACCTGATGTTTTTGGAAAAAAATTGAAAAATCCGATCGACATTTTAATAACTATAGTACTTACATCAATAAGTGTTTAGTACATTTCAAGGGAGATATAAAAGTTAAATGCATTCAGTTGTCTCAGTTATTAAATCTGAAAATGCTTTCAAAATAAGAGAAGACAGAATATTTATCTTAACAGATTCAAAGTCCTCTAATTTTCATACAAGTGCCTAGTAATTAAATTTAGCATCTTGCAAATTATAGTATTCAAAGAAAATCATGTACATATAAGCATAACTTAACCTTCCATATTAACATAACTGTAACCTTAACATATGAGCAACCATATGTCCCATCTTTTTACATTATTATCCACAATCACCATTTCCCTTTCATTTCAATGGATTTCATAAAGAGAACACAATACCTGCTCTCAGAATATACGTCATGCATATAGCACACCTTTATATATATTATTTGGAATAACTTACTACAACAGTCATTGCTATTAATTTTAGGTGGAGCCTCTTAGTTGCTCACAGCTAGTCAGAGTACCGTCATCAACTCTAAAACTCCTTCAATCTACAATACGCAGAATTTTTTTATATTTATATATATGGAAAGAAGAAGGGATGTGGATGCTTCTCAGGCAAGTGGTAGCATAGCGTGGCCATCTGTTGGGGTTTTCCTGCCAAGAATTTCTTTACCCCTTGTTCACACATGCTTAGGCAGGGAGAGTAACCTACTGTAATCATTTTAATCAGGATGGGACTTAGGTACTAAGGGTTTTAGCTGCTTATTTACTGAATTTTCCAAAGAGTGGGTCCTAGGCTTGGCCTCCCAGAATAACTCACGGAACAATACAAAACTGACTGCTAGAGCAGCTACTTTCTCTGAGGCTGCTGCTGGATCCACACCAGAAGACGACTAGAAAGCAACTGTCTCTGAGGAAGCTGGAGAGTGGATGTTGAAAAAATGTTTCGGAGGAAAAAAACAAACAAACAAAAAGAACCCTCATATTTTCATAACACTGTCAGCAGGAACACTCAAAAATGGCAGGAGGATGGCTTCCCTCTCACTTGCTCCTAAATTTTGCTTTAGTGACTCTAAGGTGAAGATTTATTTCATACCCAATATGCTGACTGGAAGAGACTTTTAGAGATGTAATTTTAGCTTTTCCATTTCTACAAATAGGAGCTTGGAGTGAAGTTTGAGGGAACGTATCCAGAGTATCCATGTCACTCTCATTTGAAAAAGAACCCCTCTCTCCTGGGCAGTGTATTCCATTGTTTCAGAGCATTTTCATCTCTTTCCTCTACCATCACTGCACTAAGTATGTAACCAAGCACGGCCACTCAGAGGATCTGGACATTTTCATGCTTGTACAACTAGACAGCCAGAGTACTTTCACCAAGTTTTCTAACAAAGGGGAACACAGGGACACAGAATGGAATGCCACATACCTTTCCATTTGTTCAGTAATTGCAAAGAGACTTCTGGCCAAGATGGAGGCATAGGAAGAAATACTGTGCCTCCTCCCACAATCAAAATTAAGGACAACAAAGATTTAGAAACAAAAACACAACCAGAACAGACAGAAAAGTAAAACTGTATGGAAGTCTGACAACCATTCATCCAGACCGGTAAGAAGGGCAGAGTTGGCAGCCAGTGGAGAGGGGTCGCAGCAGGAAAAAGTGGTGGCTGGTGGATCCAAGCATGTAGGCAGGCAGGTGGGCAGGTGGCAGTTGGCAGACCCTGGGTGCAGGGAGGCAACGAGCAGACCCAGTGAGGCATGCAAGGTGGCTGGCTGACTGCGGTCCCACATTCACATGCAGATAAACCAGGCAAAAACTGACAGTGAGACAGACCGCACAACCCAGGAACACAGCAATGGGAAATAAAGCCTAAAAGCGCCAATTGAAAACACTTGTGGAGGTTGAGGTGCCAGGAGAGACTCCCAGCCTCACAGGAGAGTTTGTTGGAGAGACCTACAAGGTCCTAGAATGTACACAAGCCCACCCACCCAGGAACCAGCACCAGAAGGGCCCAGTTTGCTTGTGGGAAGAGGCAGAAGGGACTAAAATCCAAGAGAGAGCAGAGCAAGTGCCATTGTTCCCTCTCTGACTCCGCCCCCACATACAGCATCACAACCCAGCTACTAGGTTGACCCGCCCTGATGAACACCTAAGGCTCTGCCCTTCATTACCTAACAGGTGCAACCAGGCCAAAAAAAAATGGCCCAAACAAAAGAATAGATCAAAGCTCCAGAGCTAATGCAACTAAGTGACCATGAGATAGCTATCCTATCAGATACACAGTTCAAAGCACTGGTGATCAGGATGCTCATAAAATTGGTTGAATTTGGTTGCAAATTAGATGAAAAAATGAAAGCTACACTAAGTGAAATGAAGGAAAGTGCACAGGGAACCAAAAGTGATGGGAAGAAAACTGAGACTCAAATCAGTGGAGTGGACCAGAAGGAAGAAAGAAACAACCAAACAGAAAAGAATGAAGAAACAAGAATTCAAAAAAATGAGGAGAGGCTTAGGAACTTCCAGGACATCTTTAATCATTCCAACATCTGAATTATAGGGGCACCAGAAGGAGAATAGGAAGAGAAGCAAGTGGAAAACTTATTTGAACAAATAGTAAATGAAAGTTTCCCAAATCTGGCAAAGGAAATAGACTTCCAGGAAGTCCTGGAAGCTCAGAGAGTCCCAAAGAAGTTGTACCCAAGGAGGAACACACCAAGACACATCATAATTACAGTACCCAAGATAAAAATGAAGGAGAGAATCCTAGAAGCAGCAAGAGTCACCTACAAAGGAGTTCCCATCAGACAGACTGTCTAGCTGATTTCTCAAAAGAGACCTTGCAGGCAAGAAGGGGCTGCAAAGAAGTATTCCAACTCATGAAAGGCAAGGACCTACATCCAAGATTGCTCTATCCAGCAAAGCTTTCATTTAGAATGGAAGGACAGATACAGTTCTTCTCAGATAAGGTCAAGTTAAAGGAGTTCATCATCACCAAGCCCTTATTATATGAAATGTTAAAGGGACTTTTCTAAGAAAAAGAAGATAAAAAACATGTATAGTAAAATCACAGCAAACTCACGATTATTAACAACCACACCTAAAACGAAACTAAGCAAACAACTAGAACAGGAACAGAACCACAGAAATAGAGATCACATGGAGGGATAGCAACAGGAGAGTGGGAGGAGGACAGAGGGGGAGAAGGTACAGAGAATAAGTAGCATAGACAATGGGAAGAAAACAGACAGGGGGAGGGCAAGAATAGTATGGGAAATGTAGCTAAAGAAATTATGACACTTGGACATGAACTAAAGGGGGGGAATGTGGGTGAGAGGGGGTGTGCAGGGTGGAGGGGAAGGAAGGGGGGAATGGGACAACTGTAATGACATAATCAGTATAATATATTATTTATAATCTTGCAAAAATTTTTTTTTGTTTTGTTGTTTTCTTCACTTAGGTCCTAAACATTGTTAAATATATTTGTAAGAATATCAAATTCATCTCTAAATGGGATGGAACACTTTCCTCACTTTGTATTTTACTTGTACAGGCAAACTATAAAATTGGTATTTCTTTTACTTCCTTTTCAGTTATTTACTTTGTCTTGTGACTGACAGACCAAGACACTCTTTTTTTTTTTTTTTTTTGCCAATTGCACCAGAGAGATGGCAAACATTTTTGCTGCTATCTCTTGGGGAAATACATTTTCCTGCATAATTACAAAGAATGGCATCATTTTACACTCTTCACTTATCCCTAAATCAAAGACAATCTGGCTCAGGTCTAGGCTTTCTTTGTAAATAACGTTTTTAAGGCAGTCAATAACTATTATTTCACTAAAGCTAATAGATAATTCATTAGCCTTGCATTCCTTGATATAATGGCAAAAGTTGATTCTGTAACCAGTATTCTAGAGTTTTTCTTACACTATTTTAACTCAAGTGCAGAGAATTAAATTAATAATAATTCTCAGGACTAGACCAATAATTAACATAGATGCAAAATACCACGCTTAGATTTCCCTTTTTTAAACTTATGATTTCCATGTTTCCTCTCTCTAGAGATATCCAAAGCAATGGATTTAATATTTTTAATTACATATATATATATAATGTATGTATGTTCATATGCTTCAGTATATATATATAAACACATACAGGTAATGTCTTATATAATTTATTCTGTATGCTTTTATCAGTGAGTACAATGTTTTAAAAGCAATCAATTTATGTATATGTGTCTCTAATTTATAGTTCTAAAAAGGCATAATAATACATTCTATGCTTCCATCACATTGATCTGTTTCCTTAATGATGAACATTTAGATTGATTTTGATTCTACCTAACTGCAACCATAAACAATACCATGATTAGGATCCTCCTAGATCTTGACACTCATTCATTCTCAGTGTTTTGCAAACTCCTCTTACTCTAGCCATATCTAATATTCTGAGTGCTGTCATGTAGGCACTCATTTTTCTAGCTAATCTTCTATGCTCATTTTGAGGGATCTCACCAGTCAGATTTCCTCCATCAGCTTTAACTGGTAGTAATAGCTCTAATGTGCCAAGAAATGACAAATCTCTTGCCCAAAAGATATCTCTCCAGAGCCTCACATAGATATATATTTCCACACTGTCCAAAACTGAATTTATGATTTACCGCCTAAACATCATTCCTTATATTCTATTTTTCCTCTGTTATTAAGTGGCTGCAGGATCCATGATGAAAGTTAAAATGTAGAAACTCCTCCTTTATTACTCTCCCTTCCTTATCTCTAGTATCTGATCATGAGATGAGACCAATAGATTCCACTCCTAAATATCCATATAGCTGTCTTCATTCCCATTGCATCTACAATAGTTCCCTATTTCTCGTAAATGCATTTTTTCTAATTTAGCTGGAGGAGTTCTACTCAACCAATCCTTCAGATCTTGAGTAGACCTCAAGGACTTTTTAAAATCAAGATGTTTTTAGCTAAGCCAGTCAAAATTATGTCCCTCTGTTAAGTTCTATCAGAGCTCTTTGTGTTTTCCAACACAGTCGCTACCAATTTTTGAAATTAAGCACTTATTTCTAAAGTATTTATTTAATATCTATTTAACCTCTTCCTCTGACCTAAGTAGAATTATAACTTTTTGCAGATCTGCTACATTACCTGGCATAAAATCACAGATGAAATATTAAATGAGCATCTAATAGCTTCTGGACACCATTCTTGGCATCTTTGATACAACAGTAAAGTAAACAGAAAAAATGTCTGCTCTCAAGGGAGAGATAAGCAATATAAAAAGTTACAAAGAGGAATTAGCGTTGGCTTTTAGGGCATGGACTATGAAGCCCAACTGCCTAGATTCAAATCTCAGTTCAAATACTTTGTAGCTCAGTGATTGTGGCAAGCTAGTGATTTACGAAACATGGAAAATAGTGCCCACTTCATAAGGTTGTTATAAAAATTAAGTATCATTTATAAGGAATAAGAAACAATATCCAGTATATACTAAGCATCACATAAATATTTGTTAAATAAAATTTGTTTATAGGTTATGTTGTAAAAATGGGTATATTATTAAAAAATTAAAATCAGGGTAACGGGTACTGGGAATGGAGGATGGGGAATCTAGGTGGCGATTTTAAAAATGGTGGTCAGATAAGCCTATTGGAAAGGTAACATTTGAGAAATAAGTTAAAGAAAGGCCAAAAGACATATTTTTAAATGAATTAAAGGATAATTTATATCATTTTAAGAGGATCCCCAAAATTGGGTAAGATAATGAAAAAAGTGAACTGCTAACAAAAATTAATAAACATACAGGACTTGGTAGTTGGTATAAGTGAAAAATGGGTAATAATGAATAAAGAATAAAATTCTATCAATTCGATGCAATTCCCATTAAAATACCAATGGTATATTTCATAGATCTAAAACAATATTTCAAAAATTTATATGGAACCAAAAAAGACCCTGAATAGTTTCAGAAATCTTGAGAAAGAAGAACAAAGTTGGAGGAATCACAATACCTGATATCAAACTATACCATGAGGCCACTGTAATCAAAATCGTCTGGAACTGACATAAAAACAGATGCATAGATCAATGGGAAAGAATGGAGAGCCCATAAATAACCCATGTCTCTATGGTCAATTAATATTTGACAAGGAAGTCATCAGCATACGATGAAGTAAAAATAGCTTTTCAATAAATGGTGTTGGGAGAACTGGACCGTTACATCCAAAAAAATGAAACTAAACCACCAACTTACACCATACACCAGAATAAACTCAAAATGGTTGAAAGACTTAAGTATAAGTCATGACATCATAAAAGTCATAAAGGAAAACATAGGCAGTAACTTCAGATACCCCATACAGCAATATTTTTGCAGATATGTTTCCTAGGTCAAGGGAAATAAAGGAAAAAATAAACAAATGGGGCTACATCAAATTAAAAAGCTTCAGCACAGCTAAATAACCATCATCAAAATGAAAAGGCAACTAACCACAAAGGAGAACATACTTGCCAATTATATATAGGACAAGGGTTTAATATCCAAAATATATAAAGAACTCATATGACTCAATACCAGGAATATAAGCAATCCAAATAAAAAAATGGGCAAAGGACTTGAATAGACACTTCTTCCAAGGAGGACATACAGATCATATGATAAAATGCCCAACCTCACTAGCCATCAATAGATGCAAATTAAAACCACCATGAGGTGTCACCTTATACCTGTTAGTATGGCCATCATTAACAAATCAATAAAAAACAAGTGCTGGTGAGGATGTGGGAAAAAGCAAACCCTAATGTACTCTTGGTGGGAATGTAGACTGGTGCAGCCACTGCGGAAAATAGTATGGAATCTGCTTAAAAAATTAAAAATGGACCTTCCCTTTGACACAGTGATTCCACTGCTCAAAATACCCTAAGAATCCCAAAACGCCAATTCAAGAGACTTAGGCACCCCTATGTTCATAGCAATGCTATTTATAATAGTCAAGTGCTCGAAACTGCCTAAGTGCTTATCAGTAAATGAGTGGATTAAAAAACTGTGGTACATTTACACAATGGAATACTACACAGCAGTAACAAAGAAGGAATTCCTATCTTTTGCAACAGCCTGGTTGGAGCTGGAGACTATTACGCTAAGAGAAATAGCCAGCCGGTTAAAGACAAACACTATATGATCTCATTTAGAAGAGGAATCTAATGAACAAAGTAAACTAACAAGCAAAATAGAACCAGAGACCTGGAAACATGGAACAGACTGACAGCTGCCAGAAGGGAAGGCAGAGGGGAATAATGATGGAAAGAAGGGGAAGAAACTAGTCAAAAAACATGTATGAATGACCCACAGACATGGACAACAGGGTGGAGCTTGACTGTGAGAGCCGGGCAGAGCAGGGCAAAGAGGAAAAAATTGGGGTAACTGTAGTAGAATAATAATAACAATAAATAGAATGTGATTCCACATGAATACAAAGTATAATGCTTCCTTCCTCCCCTCTCCATCCACTGGCCCAGTGCAACATGGAACAGAAGAGAATAAACCATTCCCCTCATGTGCTCTCACAAGGGAGAAACTAGTTTTAGTTAAGGCAAGGAGATAGCCTAAGAAAGGTAACCTGGTCAGGAGAGCTTCTAAAATGAATAAAATTCCCTTTCAAGAAAGTATTACTTTATTTGTGGAAAATAAAAGTATTTTTCTTACTTTTATATCCCTGTTATAGAATTGGTATTAAAATAAATATTTAAATTTAGCAAATTTAATTTAGTAAATTACATAAATTCATTATTGATTCTCCTAGTTTATATTTTTCACTATGTGGGTAAATGCCTCAAAACAAATTGGTTCTGAAAAGACTTATGATGATGAGCAGTAGGAAGAGTTTGAGGTTGATGGAAGTGATAACATGGAAAATCTCAAGAAATCTAAGCAGGAGGAAGTAGAAAAGTGAGCTAAGACTCCCTTATGCCATTGACTTCCTTTGCCAAAATGTTGCTGTTTGTGTTTGTGAAATGTTATACTAATGAACCCTCAAAAAACCTCTATGAGTCACTCTATAGCATATTATCCTTGATGTGGAAAAATAGGCAACTTCTGTTCTATTTCCAGTAGTTGTCTGAAAGAAGCTCAAGGTATTAAAGCTGATATGACCTTTCATCGCACTGGACAGAGACTATGTCTTTCCTATTGTCTCTTCGGCATTGAGTGATAAATACACTCTTGCAATATATGAAAAATAGATTCTTCTCTGTTCAAATCCTTTGCTCATTAAATAAGCCTCTCTGGTGCAATGTTTTCCAATAAACACTTAATAAAATGCATCAGACTTTATGAATTCACTTATAAAAATTATTAGGCACCTGCAGACAACAGAATTAGTCTTTCTCAAACATTTTATTTACTAAACATAGATTTATCGGTAGAAAGTAAAGGACTAGACAATTTCCTTTTATAAACAATGTCAAATAATAGATAAATCACAAAGCAAAAAATGAAATTTTAATTCTCACTGGCCACTGCAAAAATAATAGAGCATCCCATTTCATTGCCAGCATTCTTTGGAGATCATATTTTAAATGCCACACACCAGTGTAGGCTGAAAGTAGAAATGATTTCATTGCTATTTTTAACTTCCCAGAGATTACTTCACAGTAAGTAATATTAAAGTGTTGCCAAGAATAAGTGAAAGAAATATCTTACTTCCTTAGAATGACATTATTTTGAAAATCTAGAAAAACAGTCTACTTCTATCAAGAAAAATATGTAGATTTATAGAGACAGCAAATAATAATTTTTCTGTGGCCTGTGAAGACAGTATACTAAGGACACAGAGGGGTATTGTTCTCTTTCTCCCTCTTCCTTAGTAATTTTATTTACTGCTCC
This sequence comes from Carollia perspicillata, assembly GCA_004027735.1. Lineage (NCBI taxonomy): Eukaryota > Metazoa > Chordata > Mammalia > Chiroptera > Phyllostomidae > Carollia > Carollia perspicillata. Next base: position 3,564 of record PVKM010000897.1, on the reverse strand, counting down.
AAAGGCATCTTGAAGTTCACAGATGCAAATCTTGTAAAACACGTCTTTTCCATGTAATCAAATTTTAAACATAGTAAACATTATTTTTACTGTTCACTTGCTTAGGACAAGCTAAAATGTAAATAACCAACTTTTTATGTGGCATAACTTTCAAAAAGAGCTCTTTTTTACCCAGAAATATTTTGATAATATGATCATCAGTAGGGAAAAATGCATTATGGAAATTAGGTAGGGAATGAATAATTTTCCCCATTTAACCTAAAACCTGGATATCTCACGAGTACATTGTCAAGATGCTACAGTAGTCTTGTTACAGAAGAAAACAGGGGTCCCCCCAGGACGGTATACTATTACCGTCCAGACCACCTACTGGGCTCGATTGTCCGCCACCAATTGGAAAGACATCTCTCAATGACAGAGATCAGTGAAAAGGAAAGGAACTTATTATTTATTTGAAATACAAACTAAGGTTCTCCACAAATGCACACAGTCCTCCCGGCACCCTCCACATGGCAAAAGGGAGCACTTCCAAAGCCTCGGGGTCCTGACTCTCACCCAAGCCACGTGGTCCTAAACAGATGGATGGTCCCCAAAAGAGAGAGAGACCCCAACGGCTGCCATGCCTCTGTTTAAATCCCAGCGCCAATCTTTCTCAGCAGCCCCATTCTCGGCTCCTCCCACAATTGGCCACAGCTGCCAGCATTCTGGGCCGGTGTGGCCCTGTGGTGTGGAGCCAATTATCTCCAAGCTCTTCTGGACCCTATTACAAATCCCTATTTGGGGCTCCCCTCTTGGCTGCACCCTGTTACAGTCTGTCAGGACTGTTTAAAAGATCGGGAGATGATAATAAGGACCATGGATCACCCTCATCTGAGAATTAATTAGCAACTAATTTGTTCATCAGATATTATTTTAGTGCCATGTTCCTCTGAAGTCAGCCATCTTTTTAAAGGAATTTCATCACTACTAGTAATTATTTGGTTTTTCACATGAACTTTAGGATTACGTGATCTATTTCCATACCCCCATAAAGCTGATTTTTTAATTGGGATGACATTAAATTTTGTTGAGTTAAGGCAAATTAGTGTCTCTGTGATGTTGCATCATCTTATCCTGTCTTTTTTAAAGTCCATTTCTGTGTCCTTCAGGAGTATTCTACAGATTTCTTCATTTGGTTTTACCTTTTTCGATAAGTTCATGGAACTATTACCTTGGTTTACTACCTTTTGATTGCAATGAGTCCTTCCATAAGTTATACTTTCTAATTTGGTATTGCGTTTATATATAAGGACCATGTTAGTCAGGGTTTCTCTAGAGAAACAGAACTATTAGGATATAAATGTATAGAGATTTTAAGGAATCCACTCACATGATTACAGAAGCTGACAAATCCGAAGTCTGTTGAATAGACTGGAAGACTGGAGCCCCCGGGAAGAGATGATGTTACAGCTTGAATCAATCAGGAGGCAGTTTCCTGGAAGAATCCCCTCTTCCTCAGGGGAGGTCAGACTTTTCTCTATCAGGTTTTCGGCTGATTGGATGAGGCCCAAACACATTATAGGGGCAATCTGCTTTACTCAAAATCTACCGATGTAAATATTGCCCTCTTCCAAAAGAAACTTTCAGAAAAATATCTAAAATAATATTAGATGAAATATCTGGGTACTGTGGCTTAGTCAGATTGACATATAAAATTAACCATCGCAAGAACCTTTGATTCTAAAATATTAGTTTTATATAGATACTCCATTTCATACTCCTCTCTCTTTTTATCCCCCTACTCCCCCTCCCCCTTTTTACTATTTTCTCCTTTTCTTTGATTCTCAGTAGCTTTTCAGATAAACTATCACATCATTTAGGAATAGAAGTAGAGAAGTAGTTTTTACCTTTTTACTTTCTAACTCTGTCTCAAATGATTTTCTTTTATCTGATTTTATTTTTTAATATCTTCAACACAATATTAAAAACTACAGCAGTGATGAGCCTCATTTCCCTTTTCCCTAAATTTAATACCATATTTCATGATTTAACTGTGGATTATTCATATTTGAAAAACATTGAATCAATTATTCTTCTATTGAGTGTTTTTACTAGAAAAAGGAATTCAATTTTGTGTAGAACTTTTCATGGAAATAACGACTTTTTCTCCTTGTATCTATTTAAAACATGAATTATACTAATAAATTTTTGTAGTGTATTCCATCTTGGAATACTAAAATTAATTTTATCCAGCCATTATGTATTAATTTTAATGTGTTTTTCTTTTATTGGATAATTGTATTTTATTTCATTTTTTAAATGTTTAAATATTTGATTTATTTATTTTAAGACAGAGGGGAAGGGAGAGAGAGAGGGAGAGAAACATCAATGCGTGGTTGCCTCTCACATGCCCCCTACTGAGGACCTGGCCTGCAACCCAGTCATGTGTCCTGACTGGGAATCTAACCAGTGGCACTATAGTTTGCAGACTGGTGCTCAATCAACTGAGCCACACCAGCCAGGGCCTAATCATATTTTATTTCGAATATCTGCATCAGTGTTTGCATAAATAAGGATAGTCTCTAGTTATCCTTTTTAGGATTTTTTTATTTATTTTTAGAAAGAGAGGAAGGGAGGGCTAAAGAGAGGGAGAGAAACTGCGACGTGTGGTTGCCTTTTGCATGCCCCCAACTGGGGACCTGGCCCACAATCCAGGCATGTGCCCTGACTGGGAATCGAACCAGCAATCCTTTGGTTTGCAGGCTGGCCCTCAATCTGCTGAGCCACACTAGCTAGGGATAGTTATGTTTTAAGTGAAATATTGATGTTTCATTTGTCAAGATGTATTTGAAATCAGAAACCATCCAATATATTTCAAAGTAAAGGAATTTAATATATAATTAGTTATAAGATTTGGAAGGGTGAGAGAAGCAAAACAAGAAAAGGTAACATTGCTAAAACTCAATTATTACTGGAAACTAGTAAGTAATGTTACTGCAAATTCTGTGTCACAATCCTAACAGTTGTTGCTGGAGTTGAGTTTCCTGACACAGAATTCGTAAGCATGCATGTCTGGGCTACTGCGGCTGTTGCGGAGTACGGCGCTGCCTGGGTGGGAAATAAGGAGCCAGCACTCCCAGGCTCCTGTCACTGTTTACAGTTGTATCTGCCAGTCTCACCACCTCCAACACTGTTGTTGCCACTACTGTTGGCGAAGCCAGGAAACCAGGGAACAAAGGAGAAAGAATCACTTCCCCATGTCTAATTCTACCAAATTTTCCAGCAGTGCCTCCCACGTGTGGAGCCTAACTAGAGACCCTTTGCCATGGTGTGTGGGAACTGTGGTTTGTGGGGCCCAGACCCTGTGCTGTAGAAAGATCGCAGAAGGACAGAGACAGGGCTGAGAACAGGCAGAGAAATGACTGGGAAAGCTTACTACATAAAAGCAATTTAGAAATGTTCCTCCTCCCTCACCAAATTACTAGAACAATTCAAGTAACATTGTTATAGCTGATCTTTGAGGCATTATCTAAACCAACTGCTTCTTTGGGAATAGATCTTTGATATCATATTCTCATTTTTTTA